>PVJA010018118.1:0-40509 GCA_004027025.1 Myocastor coypus | reverse complement strand
TGAACCTTTTGAAGGTTCTTGAGACCAATATCTGATTCATCCTGTGTACATAAGTGTATGGTTTTGCTATTGATGTTTTCTGCTTTGTCTGCTTCCAGTCACTTCGTTGTTTAATCCATAACACATTCAGCTGTGTTATGCCCTTAAGTTCTTGTTTTCTTCTTTAAAGTTCTTATATTAAGGAGACTATACGATATTTACACATATAGGTCTGTTTCACTTTTAATATTTAGATCTTTAATCCATTTCGATATACATGACTATTGTGTTCTATAAACAGAGAAAATTTATGGACCTAACCAATTCCTCTCTCATTTTCCTAATGCCTGATCCTAAATCAAATCATTTTTTTTGTGAATACTTCACCCTGTCAAAAAATTATTAATGAAGTTATCCTATTTAATGATATTTTTGCATGCTTGTTTAAGTGGAATATTCACTATGATGTCAACCTCTCAGTTCATACAGAATAAGCTAATTGGTGTGGATATCACCACACCTACTGTTGTCATCTTAGTGTAATAAACATGCACAGTTTCTAAAGTCATACTTCTTTTTTGGTCAAGTGAGACTATTGCTATTTGGAAAATTTTTGGTCAAATTCAATATAAGGAAGAGACACATGTGGAAAAGCAAGGCTAGCAAAGAAGACTCATCCCTGTCTGGGTCCCATCTGCTCCTCTCAGTCATTTGCCTTTTCATTGCTACATGTGGCAATAAGATGACTACTTTGCTTTTCCCATGCTGAGATCAAGTTAAATGTCTTTCTTTTACACCTGTATATAATTGCATAAATGCCATAATTTTTATTCAATTAAAATGTTCAATTAAAGATGCTAATGATGTGTGGTGGTGTACACCTGTAATCCCAGCACTTGGGAGGCTGAGGCAGGAGGATCAGTGAGAGTTTGAGACCAGCCTGGGCTACAAAAGTGAGTTCAAGGCCAACCTGAACCGCATAGCAAGATCCTGTCTCAAAAAGACGAGAGAGAGGGAGAGAGAGAAAGAGAGAGAGAGAGAGAGAGAGAGAGAGAGAGAGAGAGAGGCTAATTAAAAATGTAAAGTGGAACTTGGCAAGGGTCCTCTTTCAAACCTAATCTTGTTCAATTACAAAAAGGATTTCCTTCACCATCCGGCCCTGCCCAGGGGCACACTGAGATGGCAACTGAGACTGGGCATAGTGGCACGCTCCTGTAATACCAGCTCTTTGGAGGCTGTAAATAGGTGGATCACTATGAGTTCGATTTAGTAGTGAGACCCTAAACACCCTTTAGATCTTTCTCTAAAATTAAAAAAAAAAAGAGAAGGATTTCCTAAGGCTATTTAACACAATATGATATTTAATCAATGAATAGCTACATTCCCATTTTTCATGCTGACCTTCACATATTCACAGCCTTTATTGAATCATTAATGACTTTAAGATATTCATATGTTATATAAGATTACAATGATTATGTCTTGCAGGAGTTTTGCCGATTGAAGGAGTTCCTGGCTAGTAAAGGTGCTTTAGTTGGATCTCATTTATCTACATAGGATATGTAGTGCTTGCCTAAACATATAGGTATTCTAGACCTCATAAAAAAATCTTTTCTTTTATTTTAATTTTTTTGGTGGTACCAGGGATTGAACTCAGGACCCTGTGCTTGCCTGGTAGACACTTACCAAATTCTTAGTAAAATAGGTACTGGCTATTTTTATAGTTGTGGTTAATTTTGTTCTTACGAACCAATCTATGTGTATCTGTGTGTGCCTATACAGTCTGCCAAAAAATGCACACGTCACAAAAGGAAAAACTTGTATAAATATTTTAATAGTAAATTAGTTGAGACATCATTATCTTCCAAAAAAAGGATTTATTTGCTTATTTATTTGACACAGGGTCTCTCTGTGAAGTTCTTTTTTCTTATTTCGCTATATTTCCTTCAACCTCTTTTCCCCTTATTTGTAAAAATATCATTTCCATTTTTCCTTGTTTTCTCATTTTATTTTTTCCTTCCTTTCTCTCCCCCATCCCTAGTTCCTCTTCTTATCTGACCGTTTTCTTCCTAGTGCACAATATCTGTTATCCCACATGGCTCCTCACTCTTTTTTATACATGCAGGCCACACAAAGCCCTATTCCAAGGGAGAAAGCCTAAATGTCTTGCTGGTCACCGAATCTCACTCAGTTTGCTGGGGATCTAGGTTGGCTAATTCGTATAATCTGTACACCCTCAGTAGGCTACAAAGTAACTGTGTTGTATTCTCCCCTGCTTCATATCTTACATATATTATGTGACCTATGATGTCCTAGCAAGTGCTGCTGGTCTAAAACGAGAAGAATGACAAGTAAATAGCAGTTGACAGCCCCAGAAATATGGAATCTTACTGAGTTGGATGGACGGTGGATACTCAGAGAGGGAGCTCTAGCTGCCCTTTGTCAGCTATTCTCTATCCACTGCTGTGAAGGCTCTTCTTCCTCTAACCTCCTTCCTGGCTACATCTACATTTGGAGGCTTTGGAACCCTAGGGAGCTAAACACATTTTCAGTTTCTTTCTTGCTTATGAACTACCAGGGAGCTAAGAGATATTTTTATGTTTTAGATTTCCTTTATCCTAGCAAACTGTGCTTTCACAATAAAATACCCTCCAAATTAAGTCACTTCATTTACTTGACTCCAAACTAGCTCCATACACTAACAGATGCATTTGCTTTTTCATGGTAGATATAATTTATACACTTGCTTTCTCTAAGAACTTCCCAACCACTGTGACCCCCTCATTCTATCTCTGTTTCTCTCCCTGGTCTCTTTTCCTCTCTCCTAAATAGCTGAGATCACCAGGTGGAGGGGCAGGGCTTCTTGTTTCTGGAATGTTCTATGTAGTTGAAAGGATTACTGGCTACTTCACTCTTGATTTTACCTTTCCTCAGATTCTGTTTGTGGGTTTATTCTTTTCGGATTGTGTTCCTATTCTGAGCACCATTTCCATGGCTATAAGCTGGTGACAAATGGGTGCATTAGTCAAGGCTCTGTTGCTGGAGACTAAAACTGAATGTAGCTGGTTAAGCAGAAATGGTGTCTATTAAAAGAATGCTGGTAGCTTGCAGTCTCTGGCACCAATGATCCAAGCTTCAGGCAAGGTTTCCAGGACTAATGCCAAAGACTTTCCTGCAGAATTCACCTAATGAGGCATTTCTGATGCTGTTGCCACCCCCTGGAACCTCACTCGTAGGCACCAGGCCTGCTGCTGCATGACTGAGGGGAGGTCTGTGAGGGAGCTGCACTCGCTTCACCCTCAGAATTTGATGTCTTGGCCTCTAATGCCCTTGGAAACAACTTGCACGTTTGATCCATGCGCTTTCTGAATATTTTCATTTTTGCAGTGAGATTCCTGAGATGTATTGTGAGTTCTACCTGCAGGAGATCAATTTCCAGGATGGGAAATCATCAAGATGCAGCCAAGACTTACAAAACATGGCATGAAAAGTAAATGGCATCTACAATGTCCTGTTCTTCTCAGGAGTGATACTGAAGGTCTCACGAAGAAACTCAAAATCTAAGGAATTTAATTTATGGACTGAGTTGTCTTCTATTTTCTAATTTATGGACAACCATTGTCTTCTATTTGTTATCATATGTAGTAGATACCCATTGTTGGCTGAGGTACCTCACACCTAGCAGTGGAATTATTTGAGGCAAACCAGCTTCACTTGTCCTTTCGCAGGGCTTTCTTATCAAACTCTTGATAAGAATATTCTTGTGATTTTCATTTAACAAAATGGAATAAATATAGACAGGCTCTAGGAAGAGCTCAAAGTAAATGTCTTCCATATAGCAGAGCTGAGAACAGGGCCAACTATTTGCCTTTAACGTGTATGTTTAGCAGGCTGAATTGTATATGTTGATGCTAAACAAGAGAGTAGATTTGGAGGAAAGAGAACAGAGGGAGACAGAGCAGACAGAGCCATGTGTTGCTGCCCGAAAGGGACATGATAAGGAGCAGAACAGAAGGTACAGATAAGCTCATTAGATATTCCAGTTATAATGTAAGTCCACAAAAGAAAATAGGTGTGCAAGGGAAAGGATATGAACCTCACAGCAGCTAATTTCTGACTGCTCTTTTCCTAGAATCTTACTACATCAGTTAGGTTGGACTCTTAACTGAACTAGCTTGAGAGCCACCTGAGCAGTAAGGAAACCTCACTTTTGCATGGGTCTGTGGGGGTCACGGGGATGTGATTTGGGGCACCTTTCCTGTCTCTGATCCCTGCCTCTGTGGACTGTTTCATCATTCTGCTTCCTCCCCACCATGAACTAAGTATGTTTTCCATATGATTCAGCAGACAAGAACCTTCCTGGGGGCCAACTGACAAGAAAGTAAATCCTCAGAAACTGTGAGCCAATGTACATGCTTTTCTCCTTCAAATTGTAAGTGTTGATATGGCAAAAATATCCACTCATGTTTTCACTCTGCTTCTTAAAAGACACACTGACTATTCTTTCCTAGTTTACTGCCCCACACCCGCACACACACACAATGCTACTTTTCTCAATACCACATTAGCAGTATTTAATGGCAGCATCTGCCAATAATAGTGTGATTCATTCATACTCATTATCTAGCTGAAATGCAGGTTTGAAATCAAGTTGTCATTGCAGTGACAACCCTTGTCCAACAAACACCCTAACTTTGTTCTTGTTTTTGCAGTTCTATTACTGGATATTATTGAATTATGATAGTATCCAAAAAAGATTTGCTTTTTATAGAAGGCTTGTACTGCTTCTTGAGAAGTGACATGAAAGAAGACTTTTCAAAATATTATTTCAATGTTAGTTCACCTCCCAGATACAATGCACTGAGAGGAAGTTCAGGGATTTGAAATATAGGTCTTGGCTGAGAAAAATCAAATGTATTCACCACTGGCCTCCTTGGACTGTGTCCTCTTTATCCTGAGGTGGACTCATCTGTTGATTCTGATCTCCCTATGTTAGGTACTCCAGTGCATATTGAAATTTTTGCAATATTTTTCAGTACCAAAACAACCTGAGGTAGCATTACAAAGCTATTACCAAGTTTTACTCATAAAGTGACTTTTGTCTTAGTCCTAATCATAGGTTCTGGAACCTTCCTGGACATTCATACTGACATGTCTTTGGGCAAAAAAGATTGTAATTAGTGACACTTTCAACAATACAGGAGTCTCTTTAACTTTAGAAAATTACTCAGATTTAATTATTTTTTCAAATCCACTTTGATTTTAAACTAATACTTTGCTACATATTTTGATATCCTTAGGCCAACTGCTGTGTTACATTTTAGTCCTTTTGTTAAATTCATACAGACATTGTGATCAGGTGGATCTATTCATGATCTGAATGTCAAATTGAACTTGATCCTATAAAGAGTCTTGTCTAAAGGAAGTTTATTATTTTCTTACCTTGAACTTTTAACTCTGTATGTAGATTTTTTTTCTTTAGTTCCCTACCACAGTTTTAGAATCAAAGTGTCTTGAAACATTCAGGAAATATTGGAATCATTTCAAAAGATTTGTGTGTTTACATTACTTCCATGATGAAAGTTTTTGATATTTCATGATTACATGGCTTTTGTTTCATTAGATTTCCTAAATTCCCCTGTTTTATATTGCACCTCCTAGGAGAGCTTTTCTTCAGTTTCATGCTTCATTAGGTTATCTTATTTATCACAATGATTCATTGTCTTTTTTATGCAGATGATATACTGATTTATCTCTTTCTGTGAACTTTCCTGTAGCAATTTCAAAGCTATCAGGCTGGCCAACTTAGATTAAAGACAGAAAGTTTCAGTATTTCCACAACAAAGTATCTATAAACACCACAGCCAGCCTGAGATCAACTTTTGATTTAACAGTATTTTAGTGAGACTTTTCTGCAAGAAAAGACTCTTCTGTGGAAGAAGTGCAGAGCCAAGGTCATGGAAGAGCGGGCTCTGGAGGTCTTCTGGGGAGATATTATTCACCGGTTGCTTAAATGTTTCATTTAACTTCTAAGGAACATTGATCAACCATGACCATGGTTCTCTAGGACTGATTTATAAATACAGGGATTTCCTGAGTGCACCGCATTACCAGATAAAATCCAGGGAATGAATGAGAAATTGTTAAAAGAAAAAGTAGATTATAGTGTGGATAGAAACACTTCCTTTATCACGTTCTCACTGTTGGTTTAAGTCAAAGCTCAATGTTTTACTTTCTCTTTCTCATCCTACACCTTACTCTGGGTCATCAAACTCCCTATGATTGTTTTTTGCCATCAATATTCTCTGACACCTTACATTTACATCTACATTCCTGATATGTTTTCTGAAACACATATTTATACAATGGCCTGTTTGAATATTATGTGAAATTATTAGTGATTGCTCATAAAATTTCTTAAATTGAACAGTAAGGTTGCTTGTATCCTAGTGTTCTTATGTCAGTACATCTGACTAATTGCTCCAACAGGACACTTAGTGGAATTATTCTCCAGTCTTCTCTCATCTAACACTCCATCAAGTGGGCTCGATTTTACCTATGGATATTCACAGATAATTTGCTTCTATTTTTTGTATTGATGTTCTATTTTGAGTTACAGACATCTATTATCTGATTTTTCAGTTTCCTAGTTCATGATTGCCTCACTTCAATCCACTTGCTTATAAAGCAACTGGTTATAAACAAGCAGCTTGGTGCAAAAAAAAAAAAAAAAAACCCCAAAAAAATAATTTGAGAGGCTAAAGTTCACTCTACTACTTCACTGCCTAGGAGTTTATAATCACCTTGTATTATATTGACAACACTGGCCAAAGCTGTCCAAAAGTTCTACAAACACAGGAGTTAAATGTGAGGACAACCACAGATTGACAGTACAGGCACATTTGTAGCAGAATCCAACCATCCTTTATGCAAAATTCATCTGGTAGAGTGTAATTTCTTTGTCTGTTACGTTGCCTACCTTTAGACTGGGGTTTTTAAAGGTAAAAATATACTTCTCACAAGTAGTATTTAAGAAATCATCAACAATTATATTGTGTCTCAAATGTAAGAATTACCATAGGAGCATAGTCATTGTGTTAACTGTACAAATCTTGCATGGTTCAACTTGTCTCCCTTCAAGCAAATTTTGTAGCACTCTTTGCACCAAGATGTAACCACATTACTTTTTCTTTTGCTATTGAGTTTTTCCCAGTATTTTCATGACCTGGTGTTTTCCTCTTGCTAGGGCTTGTCGTAAGTGACATCTCACACATCATACCATAGAAACTAACTTTTTCCTCCATTACTATCTTCTCCATTATTATTGTACTGTCTTTGCTCTGTTCTTCCTTTCATATTCCATGGGATAATTCATGTTTGCCATTGTATATGTAGTGTCTACTCCTAACATGAAATGGAAAGTTTAAAGGAGGTCAGGATCGTGATCTTCTGACTGTTACTAAATGCTCAACCTACAGTGACCCTCAACAGACACTAAATGAATAACAAGTATTTACGGCAATAACTAAATGTTAAACAGTAGGTATTCTGACAGTGCATCATGGGACAATAGATTATATAGTAACAAATAAGTGCTTTTATTATTTTCCTTCTCTTTGAAGAGCATGATCTTGTCTTGTCCTTTTTTGCTTCTGCCTTCTAACTTTCCCTGGAATAAAATGTTAAGAATTTACATATCCACAAACTTAACCCCTGTTTTACTTACCACAAGTTTATATAAAGGCAGTTGCTATATTTTCCCTTTTGTTCCTTAATTCTACACATCTTTTCTTAAAAAAATAGCTTCCATTGCTCTTAAATTCGCATGTGAGCTATAAAGAAACAAATAGGCCAACAAAACCATACTTCCTGCTGCAAATATGTACATATATAATAGGGAGTTGAGGAGTGAAACTTTTAGGAGCTGTGATGCCTCTGCAGGTGAATCCTGCAATAAATCACAGAGGCAGAGATGCTCAAGCAGCAGAGTCTGTGTGAGAAATGGACAAAGACCTTGAGGCTTTCTAATACATTTATTCCTACCACTTTACACATATAAATATCAAAGCTTAACTTTCCCAGAAGCTAACACATCTCTGTGTGTGCATCAGCGGAGTAGGAATCTGAATAGGGATGGCACTGTAGTGAGCGATAAAAGCTGACCTTCTCTGTGGAGGAGAGCATTAGAGTGAGATTGTTTCAAGCATACTATTCTATGATTATTTCTCTTTCAGGGAGTTGTATCCCCAGTCTTTTTTTCATATTTTAAATTTTGAAACAGGGTCTCTTTAAGTTGATATGCTGCCTAGGATGGCCTTAAAGTTGTAATACACCTGGTTCAGTCTCCCAGAAGGCTAAGAATGCTGACAGCAGCAACCATATGCTGCTTATTCTGTATTGTTTGAATGCATCCAACAATACCTTAGCTCTTGCCCTTCTTCCATGTCATTTTCATTTTCTTTCTAATAAAGAACAACAATGTACGCAGAGAGTACTTCATAATAAGTAGAGGGAGTAGGGGTTGGTACAACCATTATGGAAATCAGTTTGTAGATTCCTTGAAAAGCTAGGATTGGAGATCCCATTCAAGCCAGCTATTCTCCTTCTTGGTACTTTCCCAGAAGCACTGAAATCATCTTACCACAGGGACATATGTGCAGTCAGGCTTTTGGCAGCACAAGTTGTCATAGCTAAATCTTGGAAATAACCCAAAACCCCATGGACTGAGAAATGGATATAAAAGATGTGGTATTTTTATGCAGTGGAACATTATCCAGATATAACAAAGATAAATTTGGAGCTTTTGTAGATAAATGGGTGCAGCTAGAGATTATATTGATAAATGGCATAAATCAGATCCACATGTGAAAACATATTATCTCACTAGTGTGGAATTCTGAAAGAATAATTAAAATATAACGATACAACAAATTATGAAAGGGAAAGAAATTGTTCAATGGGAAGGAAAACTCTGGATGAGGTAAAGGATAACTGGAAGAAGGGAAAAAGATATGTTTAGGTATACAGACAGAGTACTTTGGATAATTGTATTGTTGATTTCTGCTGGTTTTTTTGAAAGGAGCAGTTAATAGTGACATTTTTTTCTTTTTACTATAATTGTTTTCTCCTTTGAATTTTTAAATAAGTTCTTTGTTGTTCTTCTTTTGTTTGTTCCTTAAACAAATCTTACACATGTCTGGCAATCTGAACAACAAGTTTGAAGATAGCTTCATGTAATATAACAACCACTGTTGAATTTCTATTACTTTCTTTAGTGAATGTGGTAAAAGATGAATAGGTGACAGGGATAGATGGCAGATTGTTAGATGGACTCACTCAGTGTGTTAGGGCCCCAAGCCTGTGTCTTGCCCACATTCACGGCTGATTCCCATAGTGTTGGAGACTGATGGAGTCCTGTGAGGTTTCCATAGGCCAGCTGCACTGCCGACTGGGAGCAGCACCCACGCAGATGCAGGTTAGAGCATCCTGGGAGCGCTTCAGCTCTTCACGCAACACCAGTAGGAGGAATGGGCCCCACCAACACTGAATTCACTGAACCTTTCACTTGGTACTGGATAGACCCCATAACTATTAGCAACAAATTTCTGTTATTTATAAATATCTAGTCTAAGGTATCTTATTATAGCAGCCCAGAAATAATAAGGATTTGTGTGATTGAAGTTAAAGTTAGTCCAGATATATTTCACTTATAAGTATATACAGCTACAGTCAAACTTTGTAAAGAAAATTTATGAGCAGATTTATTTATTCATTGATTTTTTTTTATTTTCCAAGAATACAGAATAGTGACAGAAAAAAACAGCATTAGAAATAATACAAAATTTCGTTTTCATTTTCTTGATACTTGTAACCTATTCATTCATACTACTTGAAAGTCTTTTTATTTGTTAATTTATTTCATTAATTCATTTATTATTAAATATCATTATTATTAAATATCATCAATATGTTCTCAGTTCTACTCTCCTCCTCCTCACTTGCCCTAATCTCCTTGATGTTCTGTAGAATACCCAAAGAAATTATCTAAATTTGCTGTATCCAAATTCTCTTCTTGCTTTCCCTGAAGCCACTATATTTAGGCTTGCATTCTGGCCTGTCCTACCGTTACCAGCTAATCAGTTACTTTATTACTTACTGCTAAACCCATAGCCTTCCTCATTTTGCAAGCAGCCTGCTCAGTCATCTGCAGTTGACCAGAGTGATATTTGAATTCTCTTGAGATACTTTCTTCCCATGCTCCCCTAGCATGGCTTGACTTTCTCACATTCATTCCACCGTGCTGGGTACTCCTCAGCCTCTCCTACTCTTCCATACACAATGCTACCCATTCGTAAACTTACTTTGTTGTACCATTTTGGGGGAAGGAGGTCTTATTTATGTTTGTGGTGGCAAATGAACCACAGTTGTGTTTGTCACCCAATGTGGAATTTGTGAATGGAGGCAAAATTTTGTTGAACTTTGGTTTGAAAACTGAATTGTTCATGAGTCGAGCTATTACTGTACCTCTAATCCTTAGTATTTTAGTTCTTTAAAGCTCAGTTTTGAGCCTCTTTTTATTATTCATAGTTTCTTCTCTATGATAAATGATCAAGATATACAAAGAATGACTACATAAAGTTTATGCAAAAGTAGTTTGCCACGAATGCCTCACAAAATACTCTTCTTCTCTTTGAACGTACTTGTCCCATTGTTCCTGTCTCTTACTGAAGTAGTCCTGACAACTCTGTTTTGTGACTGGCTTTATGAGGCTTGTCAAAAATTCAGTGTCATACAATGGAAATACAGATTAGGAAATATATAACCTTGTCCTCATCCATCTTATGCCCCAGATCTGGGACCTTGTAACTTCTGAGTTTCCTCCCAAACCCAAATGAGTGTGAAATGCAAATAGTTTGAATCAACTTAGGATGTAGGTAGCCATGAAAGTCCAACTGAAGACATGGAAGAAAACTTTCAGAACTGTCTCAGAAAGTAATAAAAATGAAGGGATAAATGTGCTCAGAAAGACAGGGAATGTTTGTTTGAAGACTGATGACAACATGTCTCTTGCTTAATTTTTAAAAATTTCAGCATTCACTGTATTTTCTGTTCAATCTTCATAGGATTCTACAACTGCCAGTGATATTCTGCAACCTACCTGTAGCAGCTTGGGAGACCCATGTGAATCGTCTCTTCCCCATTTTCTCAGTATTTTACGCTGGCAACTTGAGATGGGATATGGCAAAAACACATTCACCCCACTAGCTGATGGCAAGCTCCCCAACGTATTTGAGGATACCTGTGGGGTATGCATATTTGTGCTTATAAATGTCTCCTTTGAACACCTTTGAAATGTTCTCTCAAAAGTGTGCTAACCACTTCTGTAGTGCAAACCACCTTCCAGTTTAGCTTACCCAAAGTTGTGTTTCTTATCCCGTTGTACATGAGTTCTCCTGTATATCTGAGGCCTTTCTCTATTCTCCTTGTCTAGGGATTCAGATCAAGAAACTCTGAGGCATCTTCAACTTTTCTCTTTACCTCATATCTAAACTTGCTAGCTCAATACGAATTACTTCCAGAATTTGACTAAGTTTGTCTGCCATCACTACCAGCCCTCCTTCTTTCTCAATTGGCATATTTTAAATGTTATTTTGTTCTCCGTACCTCTTCTCTTCCCTCTGATTAACCCTTTTCCCACACAGTTACCAGCCTGACTCTACTAAACCAGTGCTAAGTGTGATCTCTTTTCTCAGAGTTCTTCAGATGCAGCGAGCCTAGTTAGCCTCCTCTTATGATCTGTCCAGCCTCCCTCCCTCTCCTTCTGGCCTTGCCTCTCTTCTCCGCTGTAGGTCCTTTGATTCCTGCTGGTTCTCCATGGAGAAGCCACACTGGTTCAGAGCTTCCCTTCTTCCTCTCCCTAGTGTGGTTTCCAATGTACTTCCATGGATACTCCATACCTTCTTGGTAGTTCACACAAACCACTTCTTAGCCAGGGCTTCTCTTGCCATACACTATAACTTGAGCTCCCTTGTGAGAGTTTGTTTTGTTTTGATTTTTCATAACCCATACTTTTTGGTACCATTGATACTTACATTTATATAATTATGAATTTGTTTATTATCCTCTGGGTTCACTGGACTGTAAAGTCTTTTAAAAATACTTTTTTTTTTTTTCTTATTTTTAACATTTACTCCATCCTTGCCTTCCCCTTTTGTCTTTCTTACTGTTATTTCAGTCATTGTCTTTGTTTTTACTTTCTCTTCCTGATTTTTTTCGTCTTCATCCTTCTCATAGTTTCTCCTATATTCCAGTACTTGGGATATTGTACACAGTCTACAATGATTTGCTGAACAAGTTAAGGCCTTAAGCAATAAAGGAAATAAGACAATGGAAACCTATTTAAAATCTTTATAGGATTTTTAAAGAAGAAAAATTCCAAGTATAGATTGTTTACAACTATGAGAGTTTTGTAATTTTTCTAGGTTTGGGGGAATTGTTTGGTACATGTTCGCAGCCAACAAGTCAGCCTAGAACTTTTGCTGACTAACGCATGGATAGAACCCTTCCTTTTTGGTACCCGCTCCCAGATTTTCTCCCTTAATATCCTTCTACTTATAATAATAGTAATTTCTCCTTTCAGTGTAGACAGATGGAGTTTTATTTGCCCTGGATCCTGCACTTCTTCGGGGGAGCTAACTTTGGTCACAGGCCTTGGGATTTTGGCTGGGATTTCCAGAGAAAAGGAACGGAAGAAAGAATGAAACACAGCCTTGACGCCATCTTTTTCATGGGAACCCCTATGTGGATTCCTTTCAGTAGAAAGATATGACTTCTTCAGTAAAGCTGCTGCCTACGACATCCGGAGAGAGTTCAGTATCAGAACAGAGAGCAGACAACAACAATAACAACAGCAATAATAATAATAGATAATAATATTGTAAAACTTTGAATCTTACCCAACTCAAGCAGTTTCTCAAGTTTTAACTCCACTTTCTAATCAACTTAGTTTGGACTACTTTGCAAAATCTTCTAGAAATGGCTTTCTCCATTTTACCATACTTTTAAGTGTAATAATTTTCCTCCATCTCAGTCAGTCTAGACATTTATGGGATTCATTCTTAAATTCATAGTCTAAATGATTTACATATGCATTGCTTAATCATTGTAAAATTTATGCACATTACATTCCAAAGTATTGTAGAAGCTCAATATTTAGAAATCTTATTTTTGCTGAAGTTGCCTTATATTTGATATATTAAGTCAGATATGTCAACAAATACTACAAGTGGTCAGACTTGTTACTGAATTTTATGCTATTCATTCTTCCCTTATGTATCTGCAGAACCATCATAAGCCTCCCTGGAAATTTGCATATTAATTATAAATAAAGCATTTTCCTGTTGTCTGGATGTAAAAATTGATAGAATAGTAATAATGGTATTCATTTCCTTTCATTGAAGAGGTCATTTGCACACTTCTAAAAATGCACCTGTCTGTAGATGTCACTGGCTAAAACGACACACTTTGGAATTAGCCAGGACTGAGTTTAATTCTCTGCTTCATGACTGGTGACCAATTATCTAATTTGAGTGTTAATTACCTAATCTCTAATATGATTACTCTATGATGAATGGATTAAGTGACATGCAATAATACGCCATAATTGTATCAGAGCATTAAAAGTACTTTCTTTGATTCTCCCTATGTACATGAAAAAATGCATATCTATACATTATCTTGTATATGATAACTTATATATACATATGTATGCATGCCTAAATTTGCCACCAGAAGTCATTGGACCTTTAGGAACTGACCACATATTCAAAATATGTGGAGAAGGTCTGTGACCCCTTCCACTGTAGCACTTTGTGATGACCTCCTGCAGGCCTATCTCTTGTCAACTCAGCATCACTGTCACTTGCTGAAGCTTTAGGCGTGAAGGAGGGAGACCGGAATTGCAGTTCCCTTTAATCTCCTAACACCTCAGTACCTATTGTGACTGGTGCTAGATGAAAAGGCTCTGGTCAGTTAGCCTTAAAACATCATTGACGCCTTCACTGAACTCCCAGCTCTTCCTGGGCCATGTTGGTGTGAGAGTCACTGGGGACCAGTACATGTAGCTCCTTGTAATTCTTGAAATTCCTAATTCTCTAAACACTGTACCTGGGTTTTCCTTTCCCCTAGTCTTGCAGTTTTTGTATAGTCTTTCACTTGCTACATAAAATATATCTTGCAAAAATATCTCTAATGATTGAATTTTCTGCTCTTCTTCTGATTCACCCATGCTTGAAATTCATGATGCATGGAGGCTTCAGTCAGATGAGAAAATACACACCTCTTAGATATTTTTCTCTTTCTGCTTTCTTGCTTCCTGGAAAAAGATCTAATTTTTCATTTGAATTATTCTGCATTTTTTCCTGCACTATCTTCCTAAGACATAGTGAATGATGTGGGAAACAAAGCACACAAATATAATTTTGAGGATAAATCTTATTATTTATATTGTAATTATATGAGAGTTTTATAATTACAGACTTGTCTGTAAAGAATAGACTATCTTTTTATTAAACCATTTTGAAGTTTTCATCATTGTTGGATTTTTTTTTCTTTGTAGTGCACTGGTGGAAAAGATATTTTAAGAAATACCTGTCCCTGTCATTTGTTTGGAAACCTTAGTGAAATATATAAATAGGAAAGGATTTCTCATTCATAAAATGGTATGAAGCACACACTGTGCAGCAGCTCTAACCTTGTGCAGATCTCACCCCAAGGGTTTACAGTGAAATGGTAAATGAATCGGCTCCGTTAAAATACCAGAGGGGCTGCAGCAGAGAATGCTCCCAACACAAACGGCAGAGTCATTGCTGAATATGCAGGGCTTTGAAGGGCTTTTAATGCACCAGACGTTAATGAGGAAGCTAGGTAATCAAAATAATACAATTTAGTGCAAGCATTAGTATCTATGGGGAAAGGAGGCTCCACATACCACATTAACCTTACGACTTTTCCTTCCAACTCGGGCTACATCTCCCCAAGGAAGCCGTGAAGGCTGCCCTAGGCTACAGTGAGACAAACTATCTGATTCCCAGAGAGGCAAAAGGCTGGGACAATGATAATAAACTTTCTAATGTTTATTGCCTGGGGAAAGATTTTCAAAGTTGGAAGGAAGCCAAAAATAAATTACCTTTAAACAAATCCGTGAGCCTTTATTCTCAGCGGCTTTCCTTTGGTGTCCTGTCAAATGTCTCCAGTCTCAGAGGCCAGATCACATTAAGATTGGTGCATCCATAATTTACCTTGCACCAGACAAGAAAAATTCTTCCTTTTACATTCTATGTGGAATTTTTTTTCTATGCTATTGCATCAATACCTTTAGCAATACCTCAGCCAGCCGCTAGCAATGGCTGTTTAAATGCATATGTATTTAAACTTGTAAATGTGGTATAAGGAAAATCTTTTTCAAAAAAATTATTGTTGAATTTCTATTACTTTGTGAAATTTTGTATCATTTCTAATATTGTTTTACTATTTTGTCGTTTTTAAATATAAAAATATGTAAATAAAATTTTAAAAAGGATGGAAGAAAATATTGCAAAAATATAAACATTGTAAATGTACAAATTTTATAACTCAAAACATTATAGCATGATCATATACAATGGCTGTTCAGATTTTTAAAATATGTATTATAGCAAAGGAAGCATTAACCTTTTCCTGCTCATAATCCTCCCCCTTCATTTGACTACTTAGCCACCTTGTTCTTGCCACATTCTGAAGCAGTTCTGAAAGTACCCTTTCATGAGTGTCTTTTCATGGCTGCCTTAACATTTTGAAACAGCACAAAGGGTTTAGCTTTAATAGCTATTTTCACTTGCGGGAAGATCCACAAGTCTCATGGCCCTTAGTATGCTGGATAATACGTAGGAACACATGCAGTAAGGTAGGCAGAAATTTCCATACCAGAGGAGATGTGTGACAAAGCATGTTGTCTTGATGGAAGCTGGCATCGTTTCCCAGTTTCTCAAATACACGTCTTTCCTTCAGTGTTCTGCTAAGTCTTCATAACACTTGGAGCTTCCTATATCCACTGTAGCACTTCTGCACACAAACTCAGCTCACATAATTCCTTCAAGGCCAAGAAACACAGTAAGCATTACCTCAACATTGGGTCTTGGTGGACACATGTCCAGTGAGAACTGCATGTTTTCCATAAAGAACTCTTGGCCTTGTTTTTGAGATCATAGTCTTAGACACTTTCGTCTCCTATGTCATGCTTAAAATACCAGCATCTAAAAGGGCCTGATGGTGCAACCCTAATGCAACTGGCAAATGTAGGTATTTTGCTCACCAATCAAAAAGTGTGGAAGGAATTTCACGCTCTCTCACCTGCCTTGTGTCCAAATCTATTGTAAAAATGTTTGGTATGGAACCACAAAGTGTTCAAGCCCTCAAGGAGTTTCTGTCATGGTCAGTCACGAGTTTAATTGGATCATTTTAATTACTCTTTCTATATTCTCTTTGGTTTCAATGTGGAAATGGTCCCCATTTCCTCCTCATCTTCAACCAACTCCTGGCTATTAAAACTCACACAAGCCACTTGTACATCCTTTATAGAGCTCCAGCAGCATACCTGCTAACATTCACATCTTTCTTTGCCACTTATCTATGGCTTCAAATGAAATTTCATGTTAATGTGTTCTCTGTGATCCCTGACGTACAACATACTGTAAGGCACCTTATCTCAGCCACTCTTTCCTAGCTCACAGAAGACTGCATTGAAAAAATTGAACTTGGCCCTATGCTATTACTGAGGCTCAGGTTGTTACCTTTCCAGCTGAAGATCACTGCCTTTTGGCTTGATGGTCCTTAGTGGCAGCACTCACCATGTCTTTTGATTATGCTCCATGCACTACCTGAGATCCCAGAGTGTGCCAGTTATTGTAAGGTATTTAGGAAATGCTAGCAGCTTTCATTGTTTTGAATCCAGTGAATGTCCACTCTATCTAAGTAATATGTGCTTTTGTTTAAAACACGTGCTGCTAGTCAGATCACACAACCCAGACACACATGCTATATTATTTTGACATACAATTTATTTATTTATTTATTTTTCAGGAGCAGGATTCAAACTCAAGATCTTTCACTTGCCAGGCAGGTACTTGTGCAACGGAGCTATCTCCCCGACCCCAAAATTATTTTTTTTCATACAGACCTTTTTGGTATACATGTGGCAAATAATTAATATCTACATTATGCCAAGAGGAAGACGGTTTTATTCCCACTAAGATGAAACTAGTGACTTAGAAGCAGTACCAAGACATCGCTGAAAAGTACGATATGTTCATGAGAGAGCAAAAAATGTGCCAATCAACTATTAACTTGAGAGGTAAAAATAAATAATCCAGTCTTCATGTGAAGAGTTCAACTAAAGTTTCAGAAGCTACCTCTTATTATAGGTGCTTTAAAGAATTTACATTTTCTTTGCTATAAATACAATTAGGTTAAGTGGGGCCAAATATTCATGCAAAAACAACACTTTTCATGTCATATAAAGGTATTTTTAACAAGTCTATGTGTCTCCCCAATTATTAACATTAATCATTAGATAATTTAACTAGGATGCAGGAAGTGTTACCCATTTTCCATTTCTTGGAAAGTCATCGAAGTTATACTCTAATAAAATGAGTGAAAAAAAGTGACAAGACTCTGGAGATTATTCATAGTATGTTTCCAAGCAACAGTTCTCAGGGTGGTTTAAAGGAGAGCTTTTTTTTAAGCAGCAACTTATCATGATTGGAAAACAAAGCAGTTGAAGTTTATAGAGCAGAGAAACCACATAAACACCCAGAACAAATTAATTATAAATAATGTTAAATTAAAAGGTTCTCATGCACTCCAGGAAAAATAAACAACTCTGAAAATGGCAAAAATAAAGCAAACTTAAATGTTAATTAATTTTCAGTAAGTCCATGAAAGTCATTATGTGGACTTAATATAATTTTACCCAGGAAACATTGTGGTTGACTGGCAGTGACACTGAAAAAGAATCATGATCATAATATCCAAAAATTCAATTACCATAAGTCCCAGGATGATAATCACAGCTCTAAAAATCCATAGTTGTCTAAGTTCCTGAAAAAAGTATTTTCTCTTCTTTATAAATTAAATGGACACATCTTTGATTATTCACTGAGATCAGGAGAAGCAAGTATTAGACGCTCTGTCCATGAAGCCACAAGAAACATTTTACAAAGATTTGGGAAAGAAGAAGACAGAGAGAGGCATTGAAAGCTTCCATTGTAGAGAAAGCTTCCATTGCTGCACCACCTCTGCAGCAATGAGCAAACACCCCGGAGGATGACTTTTGGGTTCTCCCTACCGAGTGGACCTCACATTTTAATGTAACTAAATTAGTCAGAGGAGAGAGACGGGAGAAAGGGTCGTGTCATAAATCCATGTTAACAAAATGTTAAAAATATGTTATTTCACGATTAGTGAGAAATGTTTGTGTTTGAGGATCACATGTGACTTGGTATGTGTTACTTGGGGCTCATGCTCTTTGCTAATGTTTTTGATTCTATTTACTACTTAAAATTATCTGTGTATATTTTACTTCTGTCGAATTATAGAATAATTTGAATGTGAACAGTAATGATGAAGAATAGGCCATACCACATCCAACTGCTAATGAAAAAGTGTCAGACATCTAGTGGCACTATTTTGGGGGCTCATGTGTCATTTATGAGTTTCTTATCAAATTCCACTAAGAGGCTTCTTTAAAGGCCAAATATCTTACTTTAGTCTCAATGTCCAGAATGGTTCTCATTCTCAATATTTCCTTGTCCCTGGCTTAAGTGAGGAGGTATATAACATCAAGTGAAAAGTCTTTCCAATTTTTTCATTCCCTCCTCAAAATGCTGACTCATTCAGTTCCATTTAATCCTCTTCCTTAGCTGTTCTGATTAATGTGTCTCTGTTCTCCTCTGAGCAGAGACCATATATTTACTTTAATCTCAGCTGTCCTCTGTCCTTCTAGACATCAGATCAACAAGCAGCTTCTTACATGTGAATCTTGTCTTCTTCATGTTATACCAGCAATGTGCACCATACACTCATTGCCTATTCTTTCTTTAGGCTTTACTTTACTCAATAACATTGTATAGCATCAAACACTATTTCTGTTTTCTTCACATTTCCTCCCTCCCTGTGCAATATGTTTCAGTGGACTATGAGTCAATTTCTTTTTATGCTCTACCAGTCACTGTGTTCTCCCACTGTTCAGAACATAGCTTTCTTCTAACTGTTCCTCACTGTCCTTACTTGAGCTTTGCATCATGCAAATTTATAAGTTTTCTGTTCAAATGTATTTTCCCCAACTACATTTTTTCTTTTTATGTTCTGCCTTTTGGTTAATTTCATGCATTCAACATAGCTTTGGCTTTAGTTATGGTCTGTCTTTATTGTTTCAATTCTATATTTAAGACTAAAACCACATTTCAGTTAGTCTTATTGATTATACACCTTATTACATTTCAGCACCAAATCAATTACCACTGATGACCAATTGTTTCTGCTTATTTTGTCCTTCAACTAAGCTTAAGATTTAACGTCAATCTTGTCTTCTTGGCCCTTCTCATGCCAAACCTTCATCTCTGTGATGGTTGCAATTGGTTATGACTTCACAGTCCTTTTTCAATATTCTCTACCTCTGCTTTTAGTTTCCACATTTTATCTCCCTTAATCATTCACAAATATTCCTCATCCAATTCTGTTTGTCAAAACCTTCCCTACTGAGTTAGAATATATTTCAATAGTTCATACTCAAAATATGACAGCGCTTGAATAGACTTCATGAAACCCATAATTCCTTACAGATGCTAGGTCTGGAAGCTGGCCTATGTTTCTGTTCTCTACTGTGTATCACCATATTTTCCACTTTTCTAGCAAGGATACACAATCCAAAAACCCAATGATGCTACAAAATGCAGCACACTGTGTACACCCTAAACCTGACTCTATCTTTTAATTTTAATTTCTAATTTCATTGAATCTTCTCTAGTGTCCTAGTTATTATCCAGAGCAAACACTCCACTGTTGTGTTTGCTCTTCCACATATAGGTCAGTCCAAATCTGGACACTGATAAATTCCGGTTCTTAGAAGCATAATAGATTTCTTACTTATCCTCTCCCATGGAAAATGTCATACTGTGGTTAAGCAAAAATCTGAGCAAGCTGACACTCCCCTAGCTTCTGAGTTCAGGGTGAAGGAAGGAGCTGTATGACTTGCCTCACCAGGACCAGTGGTATTCCTAATCATGCCCGGGATCATTGGTGTTTTATATAATACTCATATTGGTTTCCTTTGAGAATAAACTGTATAGCTGGATTACTTCTTGCTCTCACTTTACCTTAGCTATATCCAACCTGATATTTCATATTTTTTCCCTTTTGCATTGTGCCAGTTGCTCGATTCCCATAGTCCAAATGCATACACTAGTGCCCTGATTCAAATCCACAGTGCTTCTTTCATCTTTCCAACAGCGACAGTTCGTTAATAATATTTACAGTGGCTTATGGTTTGCCTTCTGACTCTCTTCATATATCACTGTTAGATTGTTTGTCCTGTGATTGCAGTGCACTCATTTGTAATGGTTGGTACATTGTGTTCGTTTGAGAAGTTTGGAAATGTATCTAAGTGACCCAGTGGTTCTCCATCCTAGGGTATAGAGAACTTGTCCTTGGGTGGCTGTTTACACCTTAGGAACTGTACCGGTTGATTCATTGTTTCATCTTGAGAAGTTTAGAAGTTTAACAAAGCAGTGCAGCAGAGGGCCAGGTCCTCACTGTCTAAACTTCCTCAGCCTGTGCAAGAGGAGTGCACAGAGATGGTGCGAGTGCTGTGCCTGCCCTATGGTGGGAGGCCTGCATACTACAGGAAAGGAAAAGAGGCCTGTTCTTTCACGCTTTGCTCTTGTGCTGGCTGCCCTTCACTGCTATGAGCTCTTGCCTCTGTGTCATGTCACTTTGCTTTGAAGCCGGGTGAATTTGGACTGAAACCTGTGCAAACTGTGAGCTAAATAAATCTTTCGTCCTTTAACTTTGAGTTTTAAATATTTTGTCTTAGCAATGAGAAAAGTTAACTAAGACATTATTTGTGCAAAATATTATTTTCTTTATTATTCATACTATTGCATCTAGTCAGGACATTGGTTAACCTATCAATTAAGCACACATTTATTTATTTTATTTAATACTCGAGACTTAACCCAATGTCTTCATATTGAAGTACACACCAGCCCTTTGATTTTTTATTGTGAAACATGTTCTTGGAAAGTCACGATGATGTCCAAACTCTGATCTTGCTTACAAACTTCTTGCCTCCGTCTCCCAGCAGGATGTATATGTGGGAATGCAGCACCTCACCCAACAATTCAACATAGTTATTAATGTAACAATACTAAATGAGTAAACTACTTTCTCTCAGTGACCTTCAATGCTTCATTATTCTTCTCAAAAATCAAATTCAAAACCATTTTTTTCATGTTTAGCTTTCTCCAGAATGCTACTTCAAATTACCTTAGCCACAGAGCTGTCTTTAAATAAGACCCATGTTTGTTTGATTGATTGATTGACTATATTTATGGGGTCTACAGGGTCTACAGGGTCTACAGGGTCTTACTACATAGATCCAACTGGTAGTGATCCTTCTTGTTTTTCAGCTTCCTAAGTGCTGGGATTACAGGTGAGTGCCACCACACCCAGTCTCGCTGTCTCAGGGTGCCCCAGCATTGGGACTGGCACAGCATGCCAGGCCTGAACCCCGCCACTGAGCTCTGCCTAAGCAGGCACTTAAGACTCATGTTTTAGATAAGGTAGATTTATCATTTTCCATAGTAAATTTTCATATTTTAATGCAGATTATGTTTCCATTGTCCCCTTTGCCAAAGCCTTATCCAGTATTTGTTCAGGTGAAATGTAATTTCAAGGGAAAACTTGTCAGACATGAGAGAAAGAGAAAGGGCAGAGACTCTCCACTGATTTTATTTCTCTGATTCCTAATCTTTTTTAATATTTCATAAAAATAGAGGGATTAATATGGTATTATTACATGTTTATAACAAATGAAGGATGATTAAATAATATTATTATATTAGTTCTAAATAGATGTCAGCCTTTACCATTTACATATAATAAGCACATCATATAATTTAATTGTGCTTAATATTCTTTAGAATAGTCTAAATATTTGGAACAAATGACCACAACAAATAACATATCAGTTAGACACTGCAATCCTTTATAATCCATTAAACATATATATTTATACAGCATGTACAAACCTTTCATATTTATTCTTTGTGAACATTTTATCACTTTTCCACTAGCACACGAGTGTATAAATAGTATTTACATTCTTTCCTAGTTTTTTAAAATAGAAATAATCAGCATTATGTTAAGAACTGCACATAAAAATTACCACTACCAAAAGTCAAGTATGTATGGAGCATCATTATCACGATGAACTCAATAGTACAAAGAGGCAATTCAACTTACTTTAATTTTTCATCTGATAAACAAGGTGAGATAATGATCTTATTTTAAATTTTAGGCAAAGTCACCACTAAGGGTTAATGCAGGACTTTGATTCCATACCAGTTACAAACAGAGAAGGTTTATTTTATATACTGAAGAGCCTTTCAAAAATATAAATAATCATGTTTATCAAATACATTGATATGAGCAGTTTCTTTATAAAAAAGGAAGTATGAATGCCTCAGAATTGCTGATAAAATATTTCTGTGAAAATAAGAATAGAAAAAAAAAAGATTCTCTTTGTTTTATTCAACCAATGCGAGGAGAACACAATACAGTTACTAATTTGATAGAGAAATCTCAATCTTTGGAACATCCAATGCGTTAGTGGGGGTGGCAATTTACAAACTGTGAAAAATATTATGGTGGTAACTGATGAGGAGGAAATGCAACAACTTCATATGAAGGTCAGAGGGAATGAAAAGAGATTTCCTCCAATCCGAAGGTCAAGCGCAATCTGTTCAGAGTGACCCTGGAACTGAGAGCAGATGCCCAGAGGAGTCAGTCGAGAGAGGATCCTAAGAAGTAGTCTCTCCTACGGGAATGAAAGTAGATATCTAAAGGAAATGGAAAGAAAAACAATATAGCTTAATAAAAATAAATGAGGGGAAGAGGTTATGAAATTGAGTTGTAAAGGGATTAGTTCTCATAGCCACATAGTCTATGTCTAAGAGTTTCCACTTCATTCTAAGATTTTATTAAGGTCAAAAAGACCTTTTTCAATCAGGAATAATACCCACCTAGCATCTGATCCTCAAAATCTATTTCTGTGAAATATGTCCTAAAACAGGTACAGGCTTTTATTCAATATATCTCAAACAGTGCTTATGTTACCTCGTTTAGAGGATACTTCCTTATTCTGTAGCATTGAGCACAGTATGAATTTTTAAATATGCACACATTTTACAGCGTTTTAGAAAGCAAGTGAGGATATTTTCTTACACTGTTAATCCAATCAAACAAATCATGATGATTGCAAAATTAACCATGTCATTCACATAACTCCTTAGGTAAATCATGTTTAGGCGCTAAATGGAATGTGTCAGGTTGAGGTATGGAGATTTCTATTCTTCCCGTTTTTCTCATTTACTCTTCTCTTGTTGTTGGGACAAATACCTGACACCCAAAATGAAGGAAGGACAGGCTTATTTAGCTCACAGTTGCTGGAGGTTTCAGTCCATACTCGACTTGCTCCAGGGAAGACTGGCACATGGCAGACAGCAGCAGTTCATGACAGTGGAACAGCAACAGTGGCAACCGAATGTCTGTCCTTCTGTCTTACTGATGTTGCATTCAGGCTTTCTGCCCCAGATTGGGCATAGCACTCACACTCATAATCCCAGTAATACTAAATCCTATAATCCCATTGGATCACCCATAATCCTAGTGGATCATAAGTTAACCTCAAACTCTTCAAGTCCCCACCCCATGACTGCATGAGGCTTTGGGGGAACAACTAGACACAAACCATAACAGATAAGCCATGAGGAGGATGAAACAGAAATGCATTTCCCCTATGTCATTCAGTGTGAATACAACTTAACTTGTTATCTGCTGATTGTTTTTCCTCTGTAGTTGCTGAGACTTTAGAAGCCAACATAAGGAAGTTAGATTCCTGGTGTATAAAATCTCTGGCTCGGCATTGCTTTCTAAACTATATGGAAGCAAGCAGCCCCTGTCTCTGCCACACCTAAGCTTCTCTCACTGTGCTGCTCAAAACCTTGTCAATCCTGTCTCTCCCTTGGTCATTTTCCTCAATCAAAAAATAAGAGATTAACTCATTTTTGGTACTGAAGGTGTTCTGACCACAATTAAAAACCATCCCTTTTTTATTTCTATTTTTTAAAACCTTATTTCCGTATTTATTTGGTACAAGACCTCGTGATGCTGCACAGACTCGTAGTGATCCTCCTGTCTCACTCTACCCAGGGCTAGGATTACAGGTGTGCACAACTACCCTCCCTTTTGGTGGCTGACTTGGAATGCCTGGTTCAGGGGCTGCCTCAGCATGTGGTACAGTGGATCAAACCTGGATCCTTGCCTTTGACAGGCAAGTGCTTAGACCACCAAGCTGTCTCCCTAGCCCCAAGACATTCTTTTTATTATGCAATCATGCAAACTGCAAAAACAAAAGAGTTTTAGATTTTGTTACATAATATTCTACAATTCTTCAATGTAAGGATTCCCTTTAATTGTGTAAACAAAGATATAGATTAATGATATTTTTTACTTTTGTTGAAGTATAAATTAAATGACCCATGATGTAGTCCTTCATTATATAAATACAAAGTTATACATGATATCACAATTCAATTGCCTCTGTTGGGCCAAATTTAGCTTATTGGATACATCATCTTGGATGAAGACATCATGATGTCATTAACCTGCTGTTTTCCCTTTTTATTCAGGAAAAAAATAATTTGAAAATATGTGGTAATTTTACAGATGTTTAATGCAGAATGCAAACAGAGTTTTTAATACAGAAATTCTAACTATTAAATGATTGTTTAAGCTGGGCATGGTGGCACATGTCTGTAGTCCCAGCACTTGGAAGGCTGAGGCAGGAGGATTGGTGTGAGTTCGTGACCAACCTGGGCTACAAAAGCGAACTCAAGGCCAGCCTGAACAGCATAGCGAGACCTTACCTTAAAAAGGCAAAATAAATGAATAAATAGATAAATAAACAAACAAATAAATAAATAAATGCTTGTTTGCTCAATTGCTGTGTTACTTAGAGACATTTATAGTGATTAGAATGGAATAAACTATACTGTGGTTTAAGACAAAAGAATAGGGTCAGGATTTAGCTTAGTGGCTCAGTGGCTCTCTGTTCAATTCTTGGAAAGAAAGAAAGAGAGAAAGGGAGGAAGGAAGGAAGGAAGGAAGGAAGGAGGGAAGGAAGGAAGGAAGGAGGGAAGGAGAAGAAAGAAGTAAAACAAGAAAAGAATCTTGAGATTGAAGGAACCCAAAGGCCTAAAATACCCGTAGAATTCCTTCTCCTTGGAATTAGCTGGAACATGGATGAACTTAGCAGGTGAGGTGGGAGTTGGGCTGGGAAATCTACTTCATGTCTTGCTCACTTAGGGACACAGAAGAGGAAAGACTCCACCCCTTTATGATCACTAGACAGCTTGAAGCTTGGCCCACACAGCTCTTCACCCTCAGAGACACTGTCCATTGCTCCTGTCAACCTGGGGCCAAAATAAATCATGGTACCACAGCAAATTCAAGAAGGGGCAATATAACCCCTACTTAAAGGGAGAATGAGAAATATTTGGCATCCTATTTGCTGACAATCACCAGAGTTCTTGCATCTAACTCGTTAATGAGTAGGATTACAAATATCATCATTAGTTATCCAAAAACTGATTCCTAATCGACATTTCCTGTGTAATTATCCTTGGGCCACAACATCCAGTGTGTGTATGGGTCAGAATCCTCATCATTCTCTGAGTGCCTTATTTTATCATGATGTTACCTGTAACATTTAGAAATATGTTTTAATGTTCTCCATAAATATTCAAGAAATTCTTTATACTGTGAACTTTAATATCAAAAGTAATATAAGAGATGTAAAGGGATTAAAAATGATTGAGATATGTTACACGCATGTATCAATTTCACATGGTGAACCTAACCATTCTGTTAAAAATATGCATCAACTTTTAAAAGAAGAATGTAAAAAAATAAATAACTTTAATACCTTTGAATGAATATGCTTTAGTTTTTTCATGGGATTTGAATTTTCCTAAGAACTTTTTCTTCCAATATGTCATAATTTTTATTTTTCCATAAATTAAATAAAACGGTGTTTGACATTTTTTTGTTATTAACTTACATGAATACTAGCTTAGAGCAACTGATGATTAGATTTGAAATTGGCACAATTTAGCTTTTTGGAAGGTTCTTCTGTTAATATAGAGAAATTTTAAATAGGAATCCCTTTACTCTATATATAGGTAGGAGAGAATTAGGTAGGGTGAAAATTATTTCTATTCTTTTTTAAAATGTTCCAGGCTTTGGTACTATTCATAGTATCACGGTATGGAATAGACAGCCCCTAACCCAATGCAAAAACCATAGGCTTATATTTTGATAGAAAATGATGAGGTAGATTCATCAGGTTGTACCATACATTCCACCTGCCCCACTACACTGTTTCTCTATTGTCTCTGTTATCTTTTCATTAAGTAAATTTATGACAAAAAGAAATATATGCACAAACTTGAGAGCAGGAAAAGGGCTCAGAGGAAACCAAACTCATTACCATGTGTCATTTGTTTCTTGCATGCAGTAAACAATTTTAAAATTTAATTGTATTTGTCACATTTTCTTCATAGACTTAATCATATCATAAATTCATTATGAAAACTATTTCTTGATGTTGTTATTAGAAAATGCATGCATTAATCTATCCATTCATTCATTTATCCATCCATGCATCCATTCATCCACACACTCATTCATCCCTCTATCTACCTTCAATGAAGATAAATGAAATAGCTTAAATTATAAAACTGGCTCTGCTTCTGAGCTAGTATTAATCGTGAGACATGAACTTTGTCAAGTTAAATTTATTGTTGCTTGACCTAACTCTCATGAATATTATTAAAAGATAACTGTGAAAAAGAGTAGAGATAAAAGTCCTATTTTTTCCAAATGAATAATTTTTCCTAATAGTATGTCAGAAAATTGTTCTTCCTCAATTCAATCCATGAAGTTGTGTATTGAAACAAAAGAGCAATGAGACAAAAATTACACCAGTAGACTGAGTTTGAGCCCAGTTGGAAATGTGGGTCAGATTGACCATTTTCCTGGTTGGCCCATGTAACTTGGGTGGTCATCAAATAATTACATCTCTGAAGTCTCTGTCCTCTGTTCTGATAATAATGCTATGTTTCTTTTTAGAATTACCCAACTTAACTCCCTAGCAAATAAAAGCATATTTCATTCTTGATCAGGAGATTCAAAGAAAGAAATAGGAGCAGATTCTCTTATCTCAGAAGTCACTGTCCAGCAAAGAAACTTACAGTGAGACCAGATACTCTACTGGTGGCACTATAAGAAACAGTTTGATAGAACATATTAAAGTACTATGCTGATGATTGAGTAAGAGAAATTATAACAAAGAGAAAGTAGTAATAAATTGCAATAACCATATAATGTATAAGATGTTCTAAGTGACAATACTTGCATGAAGAGCTTGATACATAATGTAAGTAATAAAAGTAAAAATTTCCACCAAATATTCTGTCAATAAAATATCATTCCGTGTTTGTTTATTCCTAGATGAGTTCCAAAAGTTAAAAAAATGGGAATTTTGTCTTCTTTTTTACTATAATATGGTTATCTGGAATTGCTGTTTAAAATTTCAATGTAAAAGCATTGATTTTACACTTAGCTTTTTATCTTGATAGCTTTTCCTGTGTTAGATTTTGAGTGTACAATTTGCAAAATCAATACAACACAACTTTTCCCAGGAAAGAAAAGTCCTCCAGAGGTTTACCTGAGAGTGTCTAGGGCAAGATTTCTGTGACCTTGAACTATTTGTAAAGCACCAGTAGTGACTTTTCAGAGTGTCACATCAAAATTGGTTTTGTGTCTCCAAGGAAAGTTCAGCATGTAATGTCAGTAACAGCTGGGGTAAAGGCAACAATTATATGTCAGTTCTGCTTTCTTTTCAAAGAGGGCATTTTCCCAGGCTGACACATTGCTGGGGAGAAAAAAAGAACTCACACAAAAGTTTGTTTTCATTTTCAATTATTTTTGGAGATACGAAGCCTACAACAAGCCAATGACAGTAAACAAAAATGACAAGAATTGCCACTCATGGACATGAAATGTAGAAGCTACCCTGCTTAGTGCACATTTGGTTTGACCACATTCAATTTTATGAGTTTGGAAAAGAGGAAGGACAGAAATTCAGGAAGCCATACCCATTTAATAAGACTGTCCTAGCTGTAGCGATCCAAACTGCCTCATGTCTTCAATGCGTCCACCTTTTGGGGAATATAGAAATAATTACTCAGCGAGAAATCATTGGAAAGCAGTTTAAGACTGACTAGCATAAGCATCCTCATCCTTTATTAAGCTGTGCTGTTGTTTGCACATTGGAGGGCCTTATTTGTGCTGTTTGAGAACTAGCTGTGAAATGATGGTTGGAAAAGGAAAACGGTGAAGCCTAGCTACAACTAATTAATGTTTAATCTACACTTTATAAAATGGAAAGCATTAAAAACTGCTTCATTTATTGAAAATAGTCGTGTGAGCCTGCTGGCAGCAGCAGCTGCTATGTTACAGTGCACAATAATCTGAGGGAAAATTCTAATGTTCTTTTCATAATGCCTGGAGGAGGAGGCATTCTAATATGGCAGAAACCTTGGGGGAAGGCCACAGACAAAAGGCAATATAATTAACTTTCAGTGAAAGGCCTGTAGAAAAGGGGTTAAATCAATGGTGTTGTTATTCTCAGTAGTCGCCACTGTAGGGCTAAACCAACAGGTTAAACATCAGTCTCTAGGACTTGCCTTGATTGATATTTTTGTCTGATTAAGATTTTCAACTATTTGTTTTCAAAAGTTGCGCTAGGTTTTTAAATGTAAAAGGAAAAGGCTCTGGCTTTACTGACAAAAATCCACTGATGTTTTAGCTGCATTCCATTCACTTTGAATGTTTCCCTGCACACCGGAAAAATAAGCTACTGGAGAGAAGAAATAAATTCAAATTAACCTTGGTTTATGATTTCTGTCAGGCTGTCACTTACACTTGGCCAGACCCAGGTTTATTTATTTGTTTGGTTTTGAACATGTTCCATTTTTGCTCCTTCATCCAAGCATTAATTCAGACTCTGCAAATAATTTAAAGAGGAAAAGGCTGGCAAGAAGCCCAAGGAGGAGCCCAGCAGGAACCCACATCTATATGGGCCAATAAATTCATTCAGTAATGTGACTGTTGGCAGATATTGGGACAAAGGTTGTAGGGTTTTCCTCTCCTTGGTACCAGGAGAGAGAAAAGTCCTAAAACCAAAAGCTAAGACCAGAACTACAACAGAAAAGAGCAGAGCCTGGCTCCCTGACAATTTCATATTCAGAAAACAGTTCCAAAGTTTGGATGGGCTGTACACATTTGGATGGGATGTGGAAGTCTTCACTGTGTGTAGTACTTGGGGAGCATGAAAGGGAAGGGAGAAGCAGGGCACCCTTATTTAAAAAAAATAGCAACCTGCTATAGCTTATTCAGATAGAACATTGAAAGAAAGAATTAGTTTGGAAATTTTTCTTCAGTTGCCTAAGGCTGTAGAACTCTAAAAATTCTGCCATTTCAGCTGCAGACAGGAATTCATGGAAATTTTGAGCCAGACATTTTTCCAGAGGGCATTTACACCGCATCCCCAGCAGTGGCTCCATTTTAAGCTACTCCTGTAAAAAGAAAGAGAAATACACTATACATTCCAAATTCTGCTGATGAGGTCTGTGAGCCTTCACGTTTTAAATTGGAAATATTTTGATTACTGAGTGTGAGAACTCTTACATTAATACATTATCTCTGAGCTGAGGAAAAGTCAGATGTTAAGGGAGATGAAATCAATGAGGGATACAGAAGCAGCTCAGGGTGGCCAAGGTCCAGAAGAGGAAAATAGAGGTAGAGTGATCAGGGCTCCAGTATTTAGAGCACTAACCTAAAGGTTTTGTGGATTTTCTACAATGGGGGATGGTGTTTAATGTAAGACAAAGTAGCTGTACATATGGACGGCACATTATTAAAAATCATATACAAATCATGTTTAGATATGAATGTTAACATTTTAACAATTTATTAAAGCCAATGACATTGGCCTTAATCACTTGCAAAACTTTCCCTGTGCCTTGGAGTGTGCTACGTCCCTCCTTCTTGCCAGCTTCTGAAGCAGCTCCAGGTGCTTTCTTCTCTACATCTTTACAACCTGTGACGACAAGCTACAGTGACTGCGGCTGCCCAGAGTTTTGCAACAGAAAGGCTCAGGAAAACTTTCTGGTGTGGTTTTGTCCACATTGTCCCCTGATCTGACCCCTGGGACTTCTAGCTCTTCCCCAATACCCAGATGAGCATGAAAGGGATATATTTTGAATCTGCTCAGGACAGGGAGGCAACCAAATGCTTCCTCAAACATACTTTTGAAAAAACTTTTAGAACAGCTTCAGAAAGTGGCAAGAAAGAGGGCTCAGATGGGCTGACTCCAAGCAAGAGAAAGTATGGCGAAGGTTTAATGACAATGACAGTGTGTTTGTAGTAATATTATTTCACACTAGAATATTCATGGTGCATTTTGGTCGCATGTCCTGCACCAGCTGGATGTGATGGTATACATCTATAATCCAAGATACTGTGACAAGACAACTAAAAGTTCAAGGCCAGTCTCAGCAACTGAGCAGAACTTTGACATAAAATGAAAATGAAGTTACAAATAAGCTGTGGCTGTAGCTGAGAACCCATACTGTGGTACCAAGAGAGTTCACATGTTACCGATGTGACATGTACACAAAATGTTGTCATGTTTATCTTACTATATCTTACCATTTTGTACATTTCATGTTCTCACGTATTTCCACGTGAGTATGTCACAGTTAATACTTTTTAGCAGTGCAGGGCCTGGAAGCCAGGGCCTCCAAGTGCTAGTCCAATGATCCATCATGAGCTACATCCTAGGGCCCAAGTCAGAACTTGTACTTCATGAATTGTTTTCTCCTTTTTAAATAAGTCCAGAGTAAATAACTTGTCTAGGTAAGTCTTTATGAGATGGCTCCTAACTGATCCACGATCCTCCTTCAGTGGCTGAAGCACAGAACACAGATGAGCTTGGTGCTTACAAAGTTTGCCCACAGTCCCTGTCCGCTGCCCTGCTCCCATGTCTGTCTTCTCAGGGTCTCTAGTGCCAGGTCTTAGCATCTCTCTGAGACCCAATCACATTCAACATTGACACTAGGAACCTTACTGATGCCTTTGCACTGACATTTGTATGTAAAAATAATTATCTCTGAGAGCAACACCTTCCACTCCACATGAAATAGGAGAAATCTAGAGGCATAGAGAAAGTAATAAAAATGGTAGTTGAACATTGTGCGTCTCCTTCATCTTCACACCATCCTGTGAGGTGAAAAAATTTGTCCTTTCATTTTCACAATGAGAGATCTGAAGCTTTTCAAGAATATGTAAGTCGTCAAAGTCACAAAGCTAGTGGCAGTGCTGGCAAACCATGCATGTCCATCTGACTTTTGCAGGTGGGCTATTAAATGCTCTATGACTTTGTTTGTCTTTTCATAAATAATGCTATGGCTTACATGAGAGACACCAATACATTTTATTGCACCCCAATCATAATGGATAAATCTAACAATTTCCTCATGATCATTAAAATGTGGTGAATATAATGACATCTTAATTCTATATTTGATTCTGAAAAGTAGAATTATTTCATATCTGACTGCATTAAGCAATGATGAAGTAATCATAATTATATCTTCATATTTTTTTCTTGTAAGCGATGTTGGAATTTTTGTGGAGTCATTTTTTTTTTTTTTCAGCTTCCAATATCATTTGGTATTTATTGACTAGCTTCGGCACATAAACATGCTAGACGTTTACATATTAAGAAAATATTTGTAGAAACAGCCTATGAAGGACCTATATGCTGAATGTATTGAAGCTCTGTAACTATAAATGAACAAATTATCTAGCAGTTAAATGGCTAAATTGTTTAAACAATACCTTTTACCAAAAGAAAGCAAAATAGACAACTGGCCATATATCATGGTCAGCTCAGCCTGCGCTGGGGGTGGGGGTGGCACAGCATGTGGTGCTGGGGATTGAACCACAGTCCCTGTGATTGCCTGTACTTGCCTAAGCATTGCTTTGGACTGCTGAACCATCTCGACGGTCCCTTCTAATATATTTAGTCAAAATGAAAACCATAATCAGATAATGCTACCTTTCCCAAATTGTTAATTTGTATTAACTCATCCAACATTGTTGCTATATGAGAAACTAAAAGCTCATATAATGCTGATAGAATTTCAAAAGGTAAATCTATGTTACCAAATAGCTGCACAAATACCTACTGCAAAGTCACCATGACACTCAGTGCTACTACTTATAATTATATAACCAGAAGAAATTGAAATATATCCACAAGATTTGTAACCAAATCTTGATAGCAGCTTATTTCATAATATTGTTAAGCTGGACACAGTCTTCATAAATATCAAGAATGTGTAAATTGTGGAATGTCTTTAATTAATAAACAGTAAACAAGCAAATAATAAAAATAGCATATGAAAAAAAACAGTAAAGAAAGAAAAAGTCAGTGATAACTGCAACCATAATCTCAGAAAAAAAATAACATGTCTAATAGCAGAAGCTGGTCACCACAAATCAGTCAGAGTAGGATCCCACTGAAAAGATACGCGAGAGTAGACATAGCTGCTGAAGCACCAAGTGGACTGTGTCACCCAGTATTGATAGTGAAGAAGAACCCTCCTTTGAAAAGGAACAACAGAGAAATCCAGGGATAATATATGGACAGTGTTCCAAAGTTACTACACTAGTAATTATAGGAGCATGTATTTAAGATTCATCAAATCGTATACTTTAAAATGGTAGAATTTTCTTGGAAATATTATCCATCAATGAAGCTGCATTTAACAAATTTCATGATATTACCACAGTACTATATGAAAAGTCATTGTTAATTCTCCTTTAAAGAAGATTGAAGTAAACTAACCAAAGACGGGTGTCTTAGTTATTTTTTACTCATTGCTAGGACAAATACCTGACACTCAAAATGAAGGAAGGAAAGGTTTATTTAGCTGACAGTTTGTGGAGGTTTTAGTTCATACTCTGCTGGGTCCAGGGCAGCAGAAAACAATGAAGAACAGAGGAGGAGCAACAACTGTGGCATCCATCAAGCCTCTCTATTCCAAATTCTGTGCCGGCACAGCGCTTCTCCAAAGTGGCATGGCTGTGAAGATCAAGCTCCTCCAAAGACAAGGACTTCTCCAAGGAACCAGGGCAGGGATGGGTCAGGCAGGAAGCAGCCAGGGCAGGGCTGGGCTGGGCTGATCTTATAAAGTCCTTTTCAACTCTTTTTATACACATTTCACAATTATGAAGGAATAGAAGATGCATGAGGACTGAGTAAATTAAATAGAAAATTTAAAGCTCCTTCTGTTATAAGGCGTTCTTTTCTGTCCTTGTCTGCTTTTTTGGCCACTGTCTACACCATGGGCCATGTGAGACTTGACTCTCAGGACCACTCTTTGCTCCCACGGGATCCAGAGCTATGTCATGCCTTTTCTGTCTATTCTATTCCTTTTTTTTTTTTTTACACTTAGACATCAACTATTCTCTTTCTATTTACTTAACTAAATTGGTAGTGAGGCTCATAGAAGTAGATGCTGAGCATTGAATTAGGTAACATATACAAAAACATAGTCTGATGTTTTTAAGAAGCTCATTCCTTGAAGAAGTACAAACTGAAAATAAATATATGAAAATAAATATATGCTATCATTGAAGAGATGCAAATTAAAACAAATCTGAGGGTCAGCAAGATACTTCAAATACATAAAATGAAAAAGGAAAGAAAAGAAAAAAACGAAAACACTAAGATTGCAGAAAACTTTCTAAAACATGACACATCCAGATGCTGATTCTTTGAAGTATTTCCCATCCAGTTTGTTTTTTGTTCATGAACTTTCTAACTACCCTTATCTACCTATGTTTTTTCTCCAGAAGATTTAGTGTTTCTGTTTTAATATTAAAATCTTCCATTTGTTTCAACTGTAGCTTTGAGCATAGTGGTAGAAATGGGTATAGTTTCAGCCTTTGGCATATGGAAGGCCAGTTTTTCCTGAACCATTTATAAGGAGGCTGTCTTTCTTCCAGTGAATCTTTGTCTTTATCTTTATCAAAGATAACATGGCTAAATCTGTTTTAAGTTGTGTGTGCACCTTCTAATTTGCTAAATTGATCCTCAGCTCTGACTCTATGCCAGTACCATGCTGATTTATCCCAGTAACTTTATAGTATAATTTCAGGTCAGGGATTGTGATACCTCCTGTTGTTCATTTGATGGGATTGCTTTTGATATTCTGGGTCTTTTATGGTTCCAAATGAATTTGAGGAAAGTTTTCTGTAGCTGTGTGAGGTATACTAATGGTATTTTAATTGGGATTGTACTGAATCTGTATAACAGTTTTTGGAGTACGGCCTTTTTCACAATGTTAGTTCTTTCTATCCAGCAGTACTTCAAAGCAAATCTCCAACAGAGCAAAAGGAAAACCCCCAAACTGGGAAAAAAATTATAGCCAACTGTCCCTGTGACAAAGCACTTCTATCTGGAGCACATCAAGAATTTAAAAAAAATCAGGCCTACAAATTCAAAGAGCTAATCCAAAAATGGGCATCTGAAATGAATATACATTTCTCAGAACAAGAAATATGAATGGCAAGTAAATATATGAAAAATGTTCAATATTGTTGGTCATTTGAGAAATGCAAATTAAAGCAAAACTGAAATTCTACCTCACCTCAAAAAGAATGGCTAACATCAAGAAGCCAGATAACAACAAATGCTTTAGAACTTTGGAGAAAAATGATCACTTATGCACTATCAGTGGGATTACAGACTTGTACAACCACTATGGAAAGCAGTGTAGTGAGCCTTTAGAAAGCTAGCATTAGATATTCCATTTGTCTTAATTACTTTTTACTTGTTGCTGGGACAAATACCCGACATTCAAAATGAAGGAAGGAAAGGTTTCTTTAGCTCACAGTTTGTGGAGGTTTCAGCCCATATTTGGCTGATCCAAGGCTAAGTGGAACAAGGCAGACAGCATCCAGTTCATGGCAGTGGAACAGCAACAAAATGATGACAGAGACATCCAACCAAACAGGGCCGCAGAGCAACAGCATGTGTCTGTCTCTCTGTCTCTCTTTATCTTACAGTCACACTCTCCGCCTCAGCCTATCTGCCTTATCACAACCATAATCCCAGAAGTACTCAGACCCATAATCCCATCAGCACTAAAATACATAATCCCAGGGATCATGAGGCAAGTCTCAAACTCTAGAAGCCTCCACCCCATGATTGCATAAGGCTTTGAGGGGACAACTAGAAATAAACCATAACACCATTCAAGCTAGCTATTCACTAGGTGTTTTTCCAGAAGAACTGAAAACCTCATAACCTCAACAATATACATGCATCCATGTTTATATCAGTGCAATTTGTCGTATCTAAATGATGGAAATAACACAGATGCCCATTAACTGAGGAATGGATGAAGATAATGTGGTATTTTTACACAATGGCATATTTTTCAACTGTAAAATAGGATACATTTGAGTTTTCTGTTGTCAAATAGATGCAAGTAGAGAACATACTCTTAAATGAAATATATCAGACCTGCATGTGAAAACATCGTATTGTCTCTTTAATGTGAGAAATTGAAAAAGAAAAATAAAATACGAAGGGTACAACAGATACTAGGTAATAAGAATGAACTTATTCAAAGGAAGGAGTTGCTGAGTTGACAGAAAGGACAGGAGAGTGGGGGAAACATTTATCTATGTATGGAAGCAGGATGGTTTGGACCACTGTATTTTACATTTCTGCTGGTCTATAGAAAGGAACAGATAATACTTAATTGGCTTTTGTTTCCTATTTTCAATTGATTGTACTTTTTATCTTCTTACTTTATTATACATTTCTCTTTTGTTCCAATTTTTACATGCATAGATCTGGTACTCTGAATAAATGGTTGGAGGACAACACTATGTATTACAGTGAATACTGTGTAATTCATATCTTGATTGAGTAAAATTCTGTATTATTTATAATTATTCTCTGCTTTGATCCTCATTTGTAGTCTCCTTAAAAAAACAAACAAACAAAAAAAAAAAAAACACTGAGATTCTACCTCACCGCAGAAAGTATACTCTAATCAACCAATCACCAAACAATAAAAGATGGCAGGAAAAATGAATTCTTTCTGTTGCAACATTCTGCAAATCAGTGTGGAGTATTCTCAAGAATGCAGGGCTAAAGGTCTCTCTGGATCTAGCTAGTTCCCTTCTTTGTATCTTCTCAAAAGAATTAAAACATCATAACACAGTGGTACTTGCACATCCATCTTTATAGCCCCACAACTGACAACACCTAACTTTGGAAAAATTCCAAATGCCCATCAACTGATGAATGGAGAAAAAGATTTTTTTCATACAGTGGAGTACTAGTCCATAAACAATAAACTTGGGACATTTAAAGACAAACGGATGAAATCTTGCTCTTAAGTGAAATAAATCAGACACTGTCCTTCTGATTTGAGAAGCTGAATGTGTGAATAAAATCCAAAATGTACAGTACATATTGTGAAATAAGAGGAAGTTGCTGTAAATGAATGGGAAATAGAGTGGAGGGGAGGAAGTGAAAAGGAAAAAAATAGAAAAAATTGAGTGAAATGAAAATGAAGCTTTGTAACTAAGGAGAGGAAGAGTTGAGAGGAGGGAAGGGGAATGGCAAAATTAAGATATATCATGTACAAGTACAAGCTCCCTGTGAAGAATATGACCAACATGCACATTAAAAATGTACCAATAAGCCAAAAAGATTAAGAAAATAGAAGGCCAAGTCTCAGTCACCATTTCTGAGAACAAACAAGCCATTATTACCATCATTATATCAGAGCAACAAAATCACCAGAAAATACCAATTCTTTTCAATAGCATTACCATCAACTTGCTGGTATCTGTATTAATTTCCCCTAACAATCCAATAACAAAAAATTATATGCTATGAGCAAAAATTCTTAAGACTTTGACATAACTCCAAGTTGCTCAACTATCATAAAATACTGTATATTAGCGTTACTAACAGGTGACTCTAGAAAAGTTAGTAATTAGTGGTATCCAATAGCTTTATAACTTAACTGTTTCTGATCCCAAGCCATTCTGATGCAGATTAGCATAACTGTCCCCATTTTATGAGCAAGACCACTGAGTCTCAGAGTTCATAAGAGTGATGGCAAAGCAAGAAATTGAACCCTTACAGCTGGACTACTTATTCTACTAATCTTCAGGAGTATTTTATAATACCTTTATAATAGCACAAAACATAGCTAAACATAGTCATTCTGCAAAGTTATCTGAGTAGTTTAATAACTATATATGTTTCTAAAATCCATGAAAAATATCTATTTTGCAACATACTGCAAAACAAATGTGAAAATACACAAATCTTGAGCCCATCTTTTCAGTGTGCGAATTGGAAACTTTAAGACGAAAGCCCCACATGTCACAAATTGATAAAAAAAAGAGGTCTGTGTAGAGGGCTGGCAAGTACAGATGCATTAAATAATCATGCTAATAATGACAAGTGACAGACTCTCAAAGATATGCATTGCTAGGAAGTTGATAGCAGTAGCCTTAGGCTAATGCGCCAAGTGGAAGGTGACTACGCTGATAGTGTGACTCTTCGCACTGGCTCCTCTCCTCTGCCTTTGGCTGACTCCACTAATCAGTCTTCTCTGGAGCTGCCTGGCCTCTCTCACAAGCTGTGAATGACTTCATGTCTCAAATATTGCCACACTTTCCATGGAATCTCTTCTTCGATTAAAAAAAAATGGTACTCACAAAGCATGGATTCTCAAATATCTGAATAGAGTATCAAATGGTTTCCACAGTTTTATATGTTATCTCCATCTAGTTCAAAGAATGTTCCAAAACCAAAACAAAAATCCTCCCACTTTACTTCTATAGACCTGTTGGTGGCAGTGTAGAATGATTCCTGTTCAAAGTATGTGTATAAATTCTAATACTGATTTTGATTATGCTCGTGATTGCATCCCAATATCCTAGTTTTGCAATCCCTTTTTATTTCATTGCATGAGGAGACTGTAACTTAAATGTCTTACATTGTTGTGAGTCTCCAAATTTTAAAGGTATATACTTTCAAAGATGTATACTGTCTCCCCTGCAGAAATTTATTGACACTGAAATACTTTTTTGTCACAACTCTTAGCTCATGATTCCTCAACCCTGTCTCTTACCTTAAATTGTCACTCATGGTTGGAATGGACGTGCCTTGGATGTTTTGTGTCCCAACCTTTTTTTTTTTTGGTGGGACTGGGGTTCAAACTCACGACCTTGCACTTGCCAGGCAGGCACTTATGCCACGGAGCTATCTCCCCAGCCCCCCAACCTTCTTTTGCCTTCTGGTAAAATGCTATCAGGTTCTGAGAACATTTAAATTCCTCAGAGTACAACCCTTCTTATATTCCCCTGAAAGCAATGAGCCATGCCATCACTTGGGGCTTGCTTGTAATTATAGTGAATCTTTAAAGAAATTATTTGCTTTTTCATGGGGCTATTTTTATTTCTGGATATTGTTACAATTAGATTGCGTGTGAGCTCTTAAGTACAGAGATATGGCATAATAGTGTTTTCAATCTTCCACAATGTGTAGCATCTGTCTTTTCTAGTGGCCTTGATATGCTTTCTGATATTGATGTTTAGAAAAATAAAAGTTGTCACAAATGCACAGCATTGCTTTTACAAGAATGATACCAGTGATACAAATACAAATATTGGTACAAGTTCAGACCCACTATATAAAGAGAATAAAAAGATAAATAAACTTCTGGAACACATAGCATTGAGGATAAAAGAGTAAAAAGGGGAAAAGATAAATAATAAAAATTTTAATTCACAATTTCTATTTCAAGGGATTGTTCTTGTGACTTGTGATATTTATCAGTATTAAGCCTAAGGAAAGAAACACAAAGAAAGAGAAAGAGAAGAAGAAAGAGAAATGGAGAGGGAGAGAGACAGAGAGGGAGAGGGAGTGGGAAAAGGAGAAGGAGGAGGAGGAAAAGGAGGGAGGGAGGGAGGGAAGAAGGAAGGAAGGAAGGAAGGAAGGAAGGAAGGAAGGAAGGAAGGAAAAAAGGAAGGAAGGAAACATAAATTTGAATTTGAGTTGTGTGATTCATTAGATGAAGTTCCGATTTAGGGCAAACACATAATGTAACCAGTAGTACTAGGGAACTTGGATTACTGAATGTTGCTTATAATCTGAAAATTTTTGTTCCCCCAAAATTCATAGGTTAAATCCAAACCAGGAGCTGATGATCTTAACTGATAGGACATTTGTGGAGTTGATTTGACCATAAGGGAAGAATTAGCTCATTTAAGTGTGAGACTGCACAGCGCTCTCTTTTGGCATTGAGCATGCAGCAAGACAGTCCCATGAGTGAATGAGGCTTGGATCTGTCCAAGGCCTAATCTTGACTCCAGACTCCAGAACTATAAGAAATGAAAGTTGTTTATGACCTACTCAGTTCATGAGATATTATCCCAGGGGTCCACATTATGACAGAGATGAGCTCTGGCCCAGTCCCTCCTTAACCACTGAACAGTAGACAAATGGATTGTAAATACGCCCAAAGGAGAAATTACTGGTGGATGTGTAAAGTGTAGATAACTGAAAAATAAAACTCAGGAAGAAACTGCAATTGTAAGAGTATCAGACTGTAGTAATTACATTTCAAGATAGCGCTAAAGCTTACATTAATTGAAATTGTGAGAGTAAATAATTGTGATGGAAGCTTTGGAAGTGCACAAATTGTAACATGTTTAGGGAATAGCTAGGCTTTTTAAAAATAAGACACTAAAACAAAATGAGCATGTGGTTTTTATCAAATCACTGACCGAGAAGAATAATGTCTGAGTGAAGTATGACTGAAAGAGATGTTTTCTTGGTCTACCCCAACTAAAGTAATGTGTGAAACTGTTGCAAACTTTAAGATAATGTTCAATATATAGCAAAAATATGTCTCCTAGTGATAAGAAGCAAAAGCATGCTAGGGCCGGTCTGATAGCTCAGAAGACTAAAGCATCTGCTTT
>PVJA010018117.1:0-40511 GCA_004027025.1 Myocastor coypus | reverse complement strand
AAAAAAAAAAAAAAAAAAAAAAAAAAAAAAAAAAAAAAGAGAGAAAGAGAAGGGGTAGAGGTGAAGGTGGGATTATTATTGTAAGAAAACAGCTTTGGAGTCATGGACGGTTCCCTCACCTGTCCCTATCTCCACCTCCAAAGTCTCCCTAAGAGACCAGGGACCTACTCAGCTGTAGTAGCTCTAAGATGAGGAAGTCCTGACTCCTCTTGAACGAAGTAACCTTGAAGGCCTTCAAGAGTGGGAAGATGAGCAGCCTGCATCAAGGATCCATGCTCACCCATATTTGATAAAAATGCTTCCACTTCACTCTTTTGTCTGCTGGGTGCCAGGAGATCAGGGGATCATTTCATAGAGAAAGACAGAAGCTAACATAAAGGACAGTGAAGATGATAGAGGTGTCAAAGCTCAATGGCATCTTTGATCTTGAAAGCCCTGGACTGCTGAGCCAATAAAGGCTTCTCTCTTTTTCTTAGGCGGATTTGTTATTACTTTCAACCAAAAGATCCCTGACCAAAGTGAGCTTACCATATAGCAAAGCCCTGTTTGTTTCATCCAAGACCACTCCAATGTCGTCTGGGCCACTGTCCCCCATCTCCATTCCAGCTATGGGCAATGTCTTTAAAAACCTTGAACATTTGAACCTCGCCATACCTTATATTTATGGGGTTTTTTAACGCAGGGTTCTCTGGTTCTTTTTCCATCCATGTGCCCCCTAACTACCTTCTAGTTAAATCAGAGCGTTTGGTAAAAGTTTTCATTCCTCAAGAAGTTATACCCATCCCAGGATAGAGTCCGGTGCTCTGTTACATCCTTACAGAGTGTTATGATTTTGTATAGGTGTCCCCCTCACACAAAGCCTCATGCAGTCATGAGCGGCTTCTGGAATTTATGATTGATTATTGTGGGTGTGGGTGCTGCACCTCCCCAGGGGCATGTAATTTGCATTTCAATGCAAGGAAGGAAGAGCAGTTAGCTACTTGAGCTGCTCCTACTTCTCCCTTCACTCTTTTTTTTTTTTTTTTTTTTTTTTTCAGAACCAGGGTTCAAACTCACAACCTTGCATTTGCCAGGCAGGCACTTGTGCCACTGAGCTATCTCCCCAGCCCCTCTCCCTTCACTATTACTCTTTGCTGCTGCCATGAAAAGTTGCCCTCTGCCATGTGCTGCTCTGCCTTGGAGCCAGCTGAATATAGACTGAAACCTCCAGTAACTGTGAGCTAAATAAACTTTTCCTTCCCTAATTTGAGTGTCGGGTATTTGTCCCAGCAATGAGAGAGGAGTAACTAAGACACACAGCATGTCCGATAACATCCTTAAGTAGTGACTGCCTGTTCAACTAGATCATCAGGCATCTGCAAATGCTGAAGAGGCAGAAGGGACTAGTACAGAGAGACATGTGCAATATATACTGGAAATTCTATTCGGGCAAGCTTAAAGACCTGGGTTCAATCCCTAGTACCATGTGCCAAGCTGGCCCTGTGCCAGGTGCACTGAGCTGGCCACCAAGACCAGGCATGATGGCACATGCCTGTAATTCCAGGGCTGGGGAGGCTGACACAGGAGAATCACTATAAGTCCAAGCTATGTAGTGAGATCCTGTATCAAATGCATTTTTAAAAATAAATATATAAAAGCTCAACAAGAAGCAATTTATTTAACATATCCCCAGGTCTGGGAAATGAGGGGAAGACACAGGACAAGTTCCAAAACAACTTGAAGAAGAGAAGTGACAACAGGTATCATGGTGCACACGGGAGTGGACATAACCCTGCATACCAGCAGGAAGCATGCATGTCTATACATGCAGCAATCTCTTAGGAAGGAAATCTTGGTGCCAATAAAAGGAGTACAGAGTAAAAGCTTTAATATTTGAAATGTATTTTTTGTACAGGGTCTACATCACTGATTCTCAACCTTTCTAACGCCATGACCCCACAATACAGTTCCTCATGTGGCAGTGACCCCAAACCAAAAAATAATTTTGGTGGCTACTTCAAAACTGTAATTTTGCTACAGTTATGATTCGGATTGGCTTTAGGCGACCCCTGTGTTTTGTTTGTTCGACCCCTACCGGGGTCACAATCCACAGGTTGAAAACCGCTGGTCTACATGGTCTCACTACACAGATCAGACTTGTAATGATCCTCCTGTTTTCAGCCTCCCAAGTGCTGGGATTACAGATGCACACCACAACACCCAGTCTCATTTGCTGGATCAGCACGGGGATCAACCCCCAAAATCGTCCCCCTCATCTGCCTAACCAGGTGCTTTAATCCACTAAGCTATCTGGATGGCCCTGAGAATAAAAGCTTGAAAGGACTGTTGAGTGTGGTGGCTCACACTCAAGAGCCTGAGACAAGAGGATCCTTGCAAGTTCGAGACCAGTCTGGGCTACAAAGTGAGCTCAAGGCCAGCCTGAACCACAAAGCAAGACCCTGTCTCAAGACAACAACAACAACAAAAAAAACATCTTAAGAGAAGGAGAAAGAATGCATACAGCCTCTGTACTTGGAGAGAGGGTCATGGACGAGATTAATGTCCAACAATCTACATACCTGTTGATTGGTATGACAACAGTCCATACTGTTGTCAGGACTGTAAAGGACCTGAGCATGCAGTGATCAAAAGAGTTTAGTCCAGCTATTATGGAGATCACAATATGGCAACAAAATTATTACACAATGCAACTGACCACTGCCCTGGGAAAAGTGTAGATGAGAGGCACAGAGGAGGGAGAGTTAATAGTGCCTGAGGGGCACGGAGGGCATGAAGATCAACACTGAGGCTAGAAAGAGAAGAGAGCTGGGACTGGTAAGATAGCTCAGTGGTTTAAAGTGCCTGCTTAAGCAAGCTTAGGCAATTTCAGGGACCGCAGTTCAGTCCCTGGCACCACATGCTATGCTGGCTCCACCCCCAGGGCAGGCTGAATCAACTATAACACAAACAAATAAATAAATAAAGTTTTTTTAAAAAAGAAAGAAAGATCCCAGCACTTGGGAGGGTGATGCAGGAGAATCGATGTGAGTTCAAGACCAGCCTGGACTACAAAATTGAGCTCAAGGCCAGCCTGAACTGCATAGTGAGACCCTGTCTTAAACAGACAAAAAAAAAAAAAAAAAAAAAAAAAAGAACCTGTTAATCTGAGTAACAGATTTGATGATAAAAATAGATAATGTAACAGCCATTGTTAACTAGCTATCCCTGTTTTAAAAACATGTAACATATGTATTGTTGTATGTTACCCTATTTCTGTGTTTTTTTTCTATTTGTTTTTGCTTGTGTTTTTACTCTTCAAAATAAAAAAATTAAGAAAAAAAAAGGAAGGAAAAAAGAAAAAGAAAGAAGGAAAAAGAACAGAGTTGTAAGGCAAAGAGGCTTGAAGATATTCCAAAGTCCTGAGAGGAGCAAGGGGCTTCTGTGGCTGTGGAGTGACGTGGGAGAGAGGAGGCCTTCTCTTAGGGAAATCTCTTCTAGAGTGGGGGCTTGCTTCTGGTTTGGCATGGGAAACAGAAAGGGGACTTTGGTTGCTTGCAGCTGAGGCTGCTCCCTGCTGCTCCTCAGGCCAGTCTCAGCAGCTGGTTCACCATGATATCTACCCTTTCTTCTCAAATCTCCCAGCTTTTACTCCCAAGTTTTCTCCCAACCTGCTAAGGACCTACCCCCCAAACACAATCACCCAGTGACCAAGGAGAGCCACAGCTCCTCCCTGCCTTCTCCACACACCCCTCCATGCCCCCTGACTCCTGGGAGGGAAAGGCAGCCAGGGAGAGAAGCCAGGCCAAGTCCACACAGGGAAAGGTCAAATAGAAAAGTAGCAGTTATGAGATGCAATATTAACTTTGGCACTCTCATTGCCTCTAGCCAGCCTCTCTTTCTGTTTTTCTCTCTGTTACTTTTCTGTCATTGCTGGGACAAAATGCCTGACACCCAAAATTAAGGAAGGAAAGGTTTAACTCACGGTATACGGGCCAGCAAGATAGCTCAGAGGTCTAAAGTGCCTGCTTAGGCAAGCTTAGGCAACCACAGGGACTGTGGTTTGATCCCTGGCACCACATGCTGTGCCAGTCACATCCCCAGGATAGGCTGAGCTGGCTGTAACATAAATAAAGTTTAACTCAGTTTGTGGAGGTTTCGGACCATACTTAGCTGGCTCCATGGCAGAGTGGCACATGGCAGAGGGCAACAGTTCATGGTAGAAAACAGCAAAACAGCAAGAGCAAAAAGGGAAGAGCAGGGGTAGCAGCTAGCAAGCCTCTCTCCTGTCTTCCTTACATTGTATTCAGGCTATCTGCCTGAGGGTGGGTGTAGCACTCACACCAATAATTCCAGCACTGGGTCATGAATTAATCACAAACTCTAGAAGCCTGCTGCACCCATCACTGCATAAGGCTTTGGGGGACAACTAGACACAAAACATAGCAGGGGTTTTTGTTGTGGTGGTGGTGGTTTTTTTTTTTTTTTTTTTTTTTGAGATAGTGTCCTGCTATGCAGTCTGGGCTGGTCTTGAACTCATTATGTAGTCGAGGCTGGCCTCAAACTCATGGCACTCCTACTGCCTCATCCTCCTAAGTGCTGAGAGTACAGGTATGTACCACCATGGCTGGCATTTTTGGTATGAGAATATATTATTTCTGTGGGATATATAACTAAATCACATATATTCTTACTATTTTCAAAGGACTATATAGTGTTAGGACTTTGTAACCTTCCTTTTTCATTTATGATTTCTCAAACATCCCCATAGTCATAAATATTGATAATTAATTTTTTCTTTGAGACAGGATCTTAACTGTGTCACTCAGGCTGATCCCTATTATTTGCCCTGTCACACTGTATTACAGTCAATTATATTTGGCTCTGTTCATCCATTACCATGCGCCCCTGAGGATAAAAGCAGGAAATATGGTTCAAAGATAAACTGAGTCACAGCTCTTCAGTAAGGAGCTCCTCTTTTATGTCACAAATCATGCCAGGAGCTTCCCACAGGGCCAGGATCTCCTTCGTCACCACATCCCCAGCACCCACTGCAGCCCCTGGCAAAGGGCAAGCGCTAGGAACACATCTGTTAAGCCAAGGTCACAGCACTGTGCTTCTGGGCCAAGTGAGAAGGAGGTCTGCTCATCCTGCTGCAGAGTGCACCTGCTCACTCTGATAACACACGACCTTTAGAGCAAAAGAAAATCCCTACAATCCACTTTCCACAGAACAGCTGGGGTGATCTGTAAAATGTTAAATCTGATCGTGCTACTTCCTGCTTAAAATCCTCCAGTGGTTTCTTACCACACTTTGAATAAAACCCAAACAACTTCTGTGGCATCCATAATCCTGCCCCTGCTCTCTCTACCAGCCTTGTCTCATGGCCTGTCTCCTTCTATTTTCACTAGGCTCAAGCTACACGGATCTGCTGCTTCTTAAAGCATTTATTCAGTTATGCAGTCCTATGCACTTTGCATAGGTTCTCATGAAATCCTATCAATGATCTGCCAACACAGGCACTACCGTGATCTCTACCTTGCAGGTGTGGAAACTAAGGCACGGACAGGCTATACATGACTTGCCCAGGGTCATGTCCTGAGTGCCTGGTGCAGCTGGCATTCAAAGCCTATGTTCTTAGCCAGCATATTCTCAACTTCCTACCCTGCAACTCATCCTTTGAGGATACTGCTGTCTCTGCCTAAGAACCTGCTATTTCTCAGTCTTGATTCTATAAGAGAGCTCAGCTCAAATGCTGCCTCCTTATTGAGCCTTTCCTGACTACTGGACTTAAAGTAACCTAAGTCACTTTGTCCCACGTGACCCTATCTTAATTCCTTACACTGACGTCAAGTCCAGTATATTCTTCTGGCTACTTACACGTTTTTGTGCACTCCTTGTGCTAGGATGAAAGTGCCAAGACAGCTGCTCTCATTGATTGCTTTCCATCCACACCTAGACCAGTGTCTAATTCATCGAAGCCCCACTTGAGTGGCAAGTGCCTCTTGGCTTTTGGGTAGTGACAATAATCAGATCAATAGCAGGGTTAGCACTTGCTATGCCATGGACCAAGCACCAAGCACTGTTCTTGATGTATCTCATTTCATCTAATCTGGCACAGTGGTCATGCTGCAAGGCAGAGTGTCTCACTCATTTTACAGATAAGGACTCAGGTCTTCAGAGAGTAAATGTCCTGCCAAGGTCACCTACCCAGCACAACCGAGAAGCAAAGCAGCCAAGCCCAAATCCAAGTCCACTTTGGTCTGACTCCCCAGTCCATGCTCTTCCCAAGCATTTGTGCTGTCCTTTCTGGTCTAATTCAGAGGCTGCCACAGCCTCTGATGAACGCCCTTGCCTGCCCTCTGTCCTGAGCTCAGAAGGCACAGCCCACTGGATGATTCACATCACTGCCTGCCCTCCTGTGCTATATCCTAGCTCAACTGCTATTTTCCAAAGCTCTGCTCTCCTATGACAGGTCTTATTCTCTGTCAGGCTACTGTGACAGTTTCCTAGACTTTTTTTTTTTAATGTATTTGGTACAGGGTCTAACTAGGCAGCTCAGACTTTTAGTGATCCTCCTGTTGTCAGCCTCCCCAGAGCTGGGATTACAGGTATATGTCACCACATCTGGTTCAGGGCTGGTTCAGGATGTGTGGGGATGGGGCCAATATGACATGTGGTGCCAGGGATCAAACCTCCCTCCCTGCTCTTGCTGGACCCCAAGGAAACACCCTATATAAGCCCAGCTGAAGACCTAGAGCCCATGGCAGAGTCCTCCATGAATCCAGCTGGAGATTTAAGAGCCCATGACAATGTCTCATGCAGGTCTGTATCAAAGATCTGCACTAGAAAGATCCTAAGGTCAGTGGTGGAAGACAGAAAGCCTATGCCAGTGCGATCAAAGAGGCTGAGGTATCTGCATTGGAGCCAGGAAGCAATGCTGAAGGTAAGGACCAGAGCTCCCCTAAAAAGAACTGTAGCCATCTTCAGCAACAGCAAGGACCCAAGCTTCTCCAGTCACAACAGCTGAGTTCATATCAGGAAAACCAGCATGTTTCTCCAGGACCTCACCTTCCCTGCCAGTTCTTTTTTAATGTATTGGTAACAGTTCTCTGGTGGGCAGGCCTTCCACCCCAGCACCACCTTGACTCAGTTCAGCTGGGTGTTGTTACAAGCTGCCCACTAGCTGTTAATCCATCAGACCTGCCAAGACCTAGCCCTTGCCAGCCTGACCTGTATCTCTCTTTTTCCTTACTCTAAGTGGAGGATTCCTTCAACATCTCATGGTCCTGTCTCAAAACTTTTGTGTTTGCCACCTATGCCCAGAATGTTACCCCTTCCACTTCCCACCAGCTGTTGTATTCATACTTCAGAGATCAGTGGTTCCTTGTTCAAAAACAGCCCTTCAGGTCCCTGGTCTTCCATCCCTATGGGGCACTTACCACACCTGCAATTACGAGACCGAGTATGCAACAATCCATTGAATGGCTTGATTTCCTTCCAGGCTGAGCACATATAAAATGCAAGGACTAGGGCCATGTCATTTTGGGCTACATTCCCCAGTGTCTCACATAGAGGAGGCACTTAGTAAAATGTGTTCCCTTGCTCCTATATTTAGGGAGGGAAAGGAATGGCTCTTGCAGACTCCAGATTTATTACATTCATTTCCCCCTGTAGAATGGAAGCCCCATGAAGGCTGAGGTTTTTAGTCACTGCTATCTCCTTAGCACCCAAGCATTCATTAAATGAATATCTCCACCACTTAGTTCCCATTTCTACACTCATTTCAGCTGGACACCTCATTTATGTCTAGTCATTTCAGCTATGATTCACACAGGCTTCTAGGTGCAAAGGGACTCTCCCAGATAGAGCTGTAAAGCTGAGCAGACCAGAAAGAGAAGACAAACCACATTCCCGGGACCATTACTTTTGGCTTTCCTCATGGGATGCTTGGAGAGTCCGTGTAACATTCTGGGATTAGCTCATGCTATTGTTTTCTTCTAAATAAATGTTTTATGAGATACAGGATCCAGGATCTTCTGGATTTCTGGGTAAGGGCTAGAGTGCTTATCCTAAGTAGCATGCGAAAACCTCTTGAAAACAAGAGGGAGTCAGAGAAGGACAGAAGGGCATAGAGTGGGAGACAGATGCAGGAACTCTGCTTATTTTCAGCATATCTTTGAGCAGTGACTTATTTTCCAGCAGTGCTGGGACAAAATACCTGACACCTGCAATCAAAAGAGGTTTGCCTTGGCTCACAGTTTCAGAACCCTCAGTCCATTTCTGCAGGTATAATCATAGAAAGGGCATGGTGGAAGGGCCTGAGTGGCAGCTGCTCACATCTCTGTGGCCAGGAAGCGGAGGGAGGAGGGAGGAGTCTGGGAGGAAGATATACTATTGCAGGTCACACCTCCAGGGACATATCTCTTCTGACCAGACACCATCACCTGACAGCAAGTCACCTATACCACCTTCATGATTCAATCACCCACTAAATGTCCCACCTATAGGGCTGACCAAACAGCTCAGTGGATTAAAGTGCCTGCAAGCAGGTGCAGAGGCTGGGGGTTCAATTCCCAGGCCTGCTGTGCCAGCCCCACCCCAGGGGTATGTTGCAGCAGCAACTGAGACTGGGCATGGTGGCGTGCCAGTAAACCCAGATTTTGGGAGGCTGTAAAAGAGGTGGATCACTGAGTCTTTTCTAGCAGTGAGACCCTGGATTCCCTGTAGACTCTTCCCTAAAATACAAAAAAAAAAAAAAAAAAAAAAAAAGGAGCCCCACCTGTGATGAACAGGAGGCCTTCAGGAAACATTCCTAATCTAAATCATTATATTCTGCCCCTGACCCCCCAAAACATTGCTGTGTCAAGGGCAAACATTAAAACCTATAGCTCCAGGTCCAGAACACAGAGTAAAGATGTAAACTCCAAATGGCTTGGGCAGCCCCAGGCCTATGGCATTGCAGACTGCAGCTCACAGGCCTCTCTCTTGGGCTAGCTTTGTTCACTCCTTAAAGCTTTCCTCAGGTATTCCATGTTCCTGGCTACTGCAATGTCCTGCTGTCTTCACTGAACTTTCACTTTTCCACTCACAGCTTCACACAGTGCCCTCCCAGGAGGGCACTCAGGACAGGTGACTGACTGTCTGGCCTCCACGGTCTTCTTCTAAAATCCAGGTGAAAGGCCCCATGGCCACACAACTCTTGCACTCTGCACCCCCATAAAACCAGCACCACGTGGACGACACCAAGGTCTGCCGCCAGCTAGAGCCGCAGCCAGACTCCCCTCAGATCATGGCTGGAGAGCCCTATGATTTCCTCAATGGCAGAGAACTGTGAACTGAATCCTAGGGAACCAATTCTCTATATCGCCTCCTAAGACAGAGTGCCCTGAGGCTCTCTTTCACTTTAGTACCTTTGATCCTTGGGGCTGATACCCTGAAGGCATCTTTCCTTTTGTTCCAGGTAATCTCTTCAGCAACCAAACTCTTTTCAGCAGAAGAGCAGGCCCAATTTTACAAAAGTTTGCATTCTGGCCCCCAGCAATATTTTTCAAATTATTCAGTTCTATGTTCTTGGTCTTGCTTCTCACAGCAAATACAGATAAAACCCACCAGCAGTTCTCAGCCACAGACCTAACAATGGACTGCCTTAAAATTTCCTCCAGCAGATTAGTCTGCAGCCCTTAATCTGTTTTCCACAAGGTTTTATTTATGAGTGAAATATAGACAAAACAGTATACAAAGTTTTGAACGAAGTTTTGTACAAAATATTGAATAAAATTTTCTTCCAGAGTATAACACACATGGTTTTGAGACAAACTGCCTGTGGAGCCCTCGTTGCTAACTGAAACCCCGTAAGTCTGGCCTTTGTCATCTATACTTCTATTCACACTTCAATGACCATTTTGGTCTTCTAAGATATTATCAGAATCTCCCATCAAGCTTAGCTTATGACATCCTAGAGCTTCTCTAGCCCCACCTCCAAACCTTTCCAAATTTCTCCTACAAGCCATTTCCAAGACTTCTGAACCACACAGCCAAATATAGTCATGACAACTGGTACCAACAGCTGTCTACTTTCTAACCCTCAAATGTAACATATAACATCCACAACTTAAAAAGAGAGAATTATTCTGGCTGGTTTTTTTTTTTTTTTTTTAACTTTATTTATTAAGTTATGGCTGGCTCAGCCTGCCCTGTGGGCGGGGCTGGCACAGTATGTGGTCCTGAGGATGGAACCTTGGTCCCTTCAGTTGCCTAAGCAGGCGCTTTAGACTGGTAAGCTATCTTGCCAGCCCCAGGCTCATGGTTAAGATGATTCATGCAGTCAGTTGGTTCCATGGCAGAGAGACACAAGGGAAAAGTCAGAGAGAGGGAAGATGTCCACATTATGGCATCCAGGAAGTGAAGGCAGCAGCAGAGAGGAGGCTTGGAGGACATAAGCCCTTCCAGGTTACCTCTTCCCATCAGGCTCCACCTCCAGTGCTACACTTAGTTGTGAACTCATTCATGGACTACTCAACTCCATTGATAAATACAGCATCCTCACAAGCCATCATCCTTTCAAAGCCCCACATCTGAGCACAAGTCCTGGCCGAGGGGTGGGGGAGTTGGGTCTGAACCCTTACAAGCACACTTCTTTCCTTACTTATAAAATAAGGATACACATACTTACCATGGAGGTAACATTATGGGAGGTTTAGAAATGTTTAGGAAATAAAATGGTTCAGGGACTGTTCAATGGGAATTCCTACCTCTTTTATGCTACCAGCTGGTACTCCCAAAGGTGACATATAGCTAAGTGTTCCAGTAACCCATCAAGATAAACAGACCCCAAGTGGACAAGGAGCATGCAATCTCTTTAAATATCAAACTTTGTCAATGAAGGCCTTCTGCGAATGCAAAGCTCAGTGAGGGAACCAAGATACACACTCAGCTTCCAACACGGGCTTACTGGAGTCCAGGTGAAAGAAAATGATACAGCCAGTGACTCAAGTTCCAAGTTAACCTTGCAGAATTCATCAGGCTCTAACTCAGGCTGACACCTGCCCTTGAAAGTGGATCTTACCAGCACCGGATTTTTTTGCTAAATTTGTCCTTTGTAATACTGCCACCTAGCGAGAGCCTGGAGGTCCTGCTACTTATTCACGACAGCGGCCAGGACCACTGCGACAATGTGTTCGCTCTTTCGGCATAGTATAGAGAATGAGATCTGCCCAAGTCTGTCCGCTTCGATCCTGACAGTTTAATATTGTTTTCCTTAGTTCTGTGCAGAAAGTCCATGCAGTCCTCTCCAACCTCACGCCGCAGGTCGGAAAGGGGGGATATCTGAAAAGCGCAGAGGTCAGCTATTGATTATCCCTCTGGCATAACTGACCAAGACCTATAACTCAAAACTTTAGTTTCCTCGCAGCAAATCCTTTCAAGAAGCCCACATCAGCAGCATGTTTCTTAAAGCCTTTTACAGACAATGGCACTCAGGCTCAGCGGGAAAGCGCTAAGTAGTTAGCCCAAGGTCGCACGAGTCAGAGGCATGGGCCAGGAAGGGAATCCAAGCCTCTGCACCAGGGCTTCTGGCTCCTTTCCGACCACAGGCCCACCTCCATTCAGTGGAGACCGCCTGCATATGGAGAGCAGAAGCCAGGAACCCGGCCCAGAAGACGGCGTGGCCCACACACACTGTGAAGCCCCCATGGCGGTTGAGAGCACTCCTTTCTTCTCTGCCCACCAGGAGCTCTGCAGGCTTGCGGTTGCCTGGGGGCGGAGAAAGAGGGACAGAGAGCAGGAAGCAGAGTCCCGCGCGGAGAGCCCCTGGGAGCACGAGGCGCCGGGTCACGTGACAGGGGAGCGCTGCGGCAGGGCCGTAGCGCGCATGCTTGCATGACGTACGTAAGTACGCACGGAGACGCTCGTAAAGGTGAGCCTGCCGCTCTGGGTCACGTGTGGAGGGAGACAGGCGAGCATAAGGGGGCGGGAAGAACTGAGAAGCCACGTGCAGAGGGCCAGAGCGGGCAGGTCACGTGAGGGGGACAGAGGCGGAGCCGCTGAGGAGGAGGGGCGCGCGGCTTCCGGCGGCGAGGGGGGGTGCCTGCGAGCGGAGGGGGGGCCGTCCCGGAGGTGGCGGCGGCGCCATCTTGGCGAAGGGGGGATCAGGAAGTGAGGACCGCGGCGGCGGCAGCGGCGGCGGCGGCGGAGCCCGGAGCGGAGGCCGGAGGCTCCCGGCCCGCCGGCCCCGGAGCGGAGCGGAGCGGAGGATGCAGCAGCCGCAGCCGCAGGGGCAGCAGCAGCCGGGGCCGGGGCAGCAGCTGGGGGGCCAGGGGGCGGCGCCGGGGGCCGGGGGCGGCCCGGGGGGTGGCCCGGGGCCGGGGCCCTGTCTGAGGCGGGAGCTGAAGCTGCTCGAGTCCATCTTCCACCGCGGCCACGAGCGCTTCCGCATTGCCAGCGCCTGCCTGGACGAGCTCAGCTGCGAGTTCCTGCTGGCTGGAGCCGGAGGGACAGGGGCCGGGGCCGCGCCCGGACCGCATATACCCCCTCGGGGGTCGGTGCCTGGGGATCCCGTCCGCATCCATTGCAACATCACGGTGAGGACCCTCGCGTGCGCTCGTGACGAGAGTGGGGAGGGGGCTTGTCGGGGACTTGGGAGCTCACCCCATAGTTTTTTTGGGGGGGGGTTTGTTGTTGTTTTTTGGGGGTTTTTGCTGTCGAAGGACTTGGGAGGCCAAAGCCGGGGTTTAGCTCCTTCTCCAGGTTACGGTTGCTTCTGCAGCTTGAGGCTCTGCCATGCCCCCAGAGTCTGCTGTTGACCCCAGGTAGTGAGAGACATCTCGACATATGGCTCCTCTCCTGTCCCCTTGCACAAACTCACCCACGTCCTAATGTTCACGATTTTGGTTTCACAACTTTACCATGCTACCCAGGAATGCCCCTTTTTCACTCCATTCTAATTATGTGGCTGGAGCCTTCTGCCTTGACTCCAGCTGGAAGAACCTAGCATGGAACTGCACGTTTTAGCGATGATCATTCTCAGTAGTTCCTTTGACTTAGGATGTTATACCTGTGGGTTCTCAGCCCAGGCATCCCTCGTGCAGCCCCTTCACTCTGCACTTCAAGTGATTGCAGTTCATTGACTTCTTTGATTCTTTTGGGTACCCTCTTATTCTGCTATAACTTCTTATTCTCCCTCAGTTGGTGGTTAGTTAAATCTCCCTCTTCTTTGAGGATTGTTCTGCTGTACAGGTTGTTGCCTTTCCTACTGTGATGGGTATAGGTTACTCCATTCCTTCTGAGCAGTAACAGTTACATTTCTCCCTAGCTAGCATCATCCCATCTTAAGTATTCTATGCCGGATTAGGAGACACCTTTCATGTCTCCAGTTTTATTCTACCTGGGGCAGTGTTGGTGTGGGTAATTGGGAATGTCTGGTACTGCAAGGTATAGCGTTTATGTTGGTTGTTATTCTTTGCTTTGATGATCTTCCTGCTGGAACAGCTGGGAAGCTAGTGGACAGTTCTTGGTCCAAGCAGGCAAACTGCACATGGGAGTAGCCTGGGGAAAAGGTAGACTTGTGGCTTGGTGGTGCTTGGGGCCAGGATTCAGTTGACATGAGGTTTTCTATCCTTTCAGTTAAACCAGTTCATGGCTTGGTTTGTTGGTGTCCCTCCAAAATTGATGCTTTTTTTTTTTTTTTTTTAATGCTCTCCTTAGAGAAGTTACCATGGAAAGACCAGGAATGATTTAGTCAGGTGAAGATCGAAGAATTTTTGATATTTTTCTCTAGTATTTAGTGGTAGAGCTGTGACAGAACTAAGATCTTAGTAGCAGTGGATAATGCTGCCTTGTCAAATGTGGAAAGCTGAGGCTTTAATTTTATTCTTCAGTTAAATTTCTAATTCCTCAAGAGTAAGATTTGCCCCATCTAGCTGTCCTTTGTGTTGCTAGAGGATATCTACTGTCTTTGTCTGAGGTAGAAAGTTAGTTTAGGGGGGTCTCCCGCCAGATAGGAGTCCTTATGGCCCCTGTGAAGGAACTTGGCTTGAACTGCCCCCTTGGTCTTAGGGGATGTGGGGGTCTAGTCAAGCTTTTGGCATCCTGGCTCAGGAATGCTGGGAATGTCAGCAGCGTAGGCTTCTTCCAGTGTGCCATGTGGAGCCCTACATCCCACGTCTGGAGTACTGAGAAGGTGGCAGTTTCCCAAGAGAGAGATAGAGGAAACTGATTTTTGAGGGGCTCTGTTAGAAGCAGGGTGGGGAGCCTGCCTTCCTTCATTTCTGGAGATACAATTTCATTTTTGTTCCTCCTTCTCTGGTGACTTAGAGTGGTTGTGGGCCACCTTCTCATATCAATGTGATTCTTTCATCCTCTGATTCTGGAGTTTGGAAAGCAGAAGGGTTAGAGGATTCTGAGGTAGATGGAAACTTATAGAGGTTTCACAGTAGATAGAAGTTTGGCATGGTACTTCTCTTGGAATTTACTTTAAAGAAAAAAAGCTCCAGGATGTTGCTTTAAAAAGGTTGGTTGGAGCCGGGCATGGTGGCACACGCCTGTAATCCCAGCACTTGGGAGGCTGAGGCAGGAGGATCAGTGTGAGTTCAAGACCAGCCTGGGCTACAAAAGTGAGCTCAAGGCCAGCCTGAACTACACAGTGGGACCCTGTCTCAAAAAGACAAAAAAAAAAAAAAAAAAAAAGGTTGGTTGGGAAGTACTTGGTTACGTATTAGCCTGCTAAGCTGGGCTTTTATGAATAGGGCTTAGGTGGGCAAGCACAGGGCAGGCTAAATGTGGCTTTCCCAAGGTTGCCCATTGTGACTGCTGTCCCTGCTCTTTCCACTCAGGAATCATACCCTGCTGTGCCCCCCATCTGGTCAGTGGAGTCTGATGATCCCAACTTGGCTGCTGTCTTGGAGAGACTGGTGGACATAAAGAAAGGGAATACTCTGGTGAGAGGACTATGGAATAGGAGCATACATGTTCCTGTGAGGCCATGTCACAGGCACGCTGTTAAAGGGAAATGTGTTGAGAAAATGGATGGTACCCAAAGCTGGACCTCTGGGGCAGGCTGCTTGGGGGAGTTGATTACTGAAGCCAGAGACAGATTGTTATAGTGACCCCAGGATAGGTTCACCAGGAGACTCATTTCCATAGCCCACATCTGGTTTAAAGAACACTAGGTACCAAGTTAGGAACTGAGCTAGGAATTTCTCCATGCCATCATCCAGATTGAAGTGGGGAAGGAGTAGTTGATGTTTCTGGTCCCCATTCCAGCTCTTACAGCACCTGAAGAGGATCATCTCTGACCTGTGTAAACTCTATAACCTCCCTCAACATCCTGATGTGGAGATGCTGGACCAGCCCTTGCCAGCAGAGCAGGTGAGCAGCTGGAAGGCTTTAGGCCCTGATACATAGAGTTGTCTTGTTGAGAGCATTCAGTAAATACTTGGTTATTGAGGCAGATCTCCAGTGGCTTTACCCTACCTCTCACCCCCTGCTCCCCGACAGATGTGTGCAAGTTTTCCCAGCTTCTCCAGATGGAAACTTAGTTGACTGGAACACAGAAATTTTATCTCTGTCAATCTCACTCTCAGGGGCAGTGTTCCTCAGGTTGAGAGAAAGGCAGTATTTCTGTCATTATCTTAGCAATAGTAGTGGGTGGCCACTGGGGATCCAGGTCCCTTATTTAGAACCAAGAATGCAGTGTCAGTGTAGAGAAGACCAAGTAAAAAGGATTCTTAGTAAAGTTAAACTGGGTTGTCATAAGTATCCAGAACAGCTGTTTTGCTTCCCTCTCATTCTTTGGCATGATAATGGGCTGGTAGGGAAGTCATTCCCAGGGCTCTTGCTTCCACTCAGATCTGGATGGCAGAGAGATGGCAGCATTATGGGCAAACACCCAGCTTTCAGACCTGGAGGCCCAGGGGAGTAGGTCAGAGGCTTTCCTTCTCGCCAGCCTCTGGGGCTCTAATCTCTATCTCCTCCCTTGCAGTGCACACAGGAGGAAGTGTCTTCAGAAGATGAAGATGAGGAGATGCCTGAGGTAGGCTTCTGCTGGAGGGGCCATTGGCAGGAAGCTCTTGCCAGCAGCAGCACTGAAGTCCTGCTCTAAACAAAGCTCCTAGCCGGATGTGATGGCACACACCTGTAATCCCAGCATTTAGGAGGCTGAGATAGGAGGATCAGTGCAAGTTTGAGACCAGCCTGGGCTACAAAAGTGAGCTCAAGGCCAGCCTGAACTGCATAGTGAGACCCAGTTTGAAAGACAAAAAAAGCTCCACACCAGAACCAGGGAATGATGTGAGAGGAATATAGACAAATTTACTAGCTTGAAGGAGTAGCCAGTGAGATAGAGGAGATAGGAAACCACATCCAACCCTGAATGTGGGTTCAGATCTGCCAGGACACATACTCAAGTCAGAATTTTAACTGACTTGAGTTTGTGTCCTGGTTAAATATTTCATGTTATACATTGTGTTAAATGAATTATCTAATGTGTTAGTAGAAAATACAGCTGTAAGTGGAGTTAGCAGAATAATGATACAAAGTGAAGAACAAAAGGAACTAGTGTGGAGCTCTAATGTGATAAGCATTCAGTCAATAATAGCTGCTGATACAGTAACTAGGAAGTTGCTGTGTTCTGCCAGAGTGAGAATCATCATGGTCACTTTGTTTCTTGGTCCTGAAATCATGTAGTTTTGTAAGGATCTTAAGACCTATAAAAGCCTGGTAATGCACAATACCCACTCCTTCCACAGATAGTGCATGACCCTGTTAACAATACTTCCAACATCCTTGTACAGTGAACTTGCTCATTTAAAGCAGTATGAAGAAAGAGCTTATTAGGACCGGCCAAATAGCTCAGCAGATTAAAGCTCCTGAAAGCAGGCACAAGGCTGGAGGTTCTATCCCCCAGCCTTCCATGCCAGCCCTGCTCCTGGGGGATGCTGAGACAATTGAGATGGGTGTGGTGCCTGTAATCCCAGCTCATTGGAGGCTGTAAACAGGCGAATCACTGGGAGTTCGATCTGTGAGACCCTGAACACCCTGTAGACACTTTCCTAAAAAAAAAAAAAAAAAAAAAATTCTGGTGGTAGGAATATAGCTGGGTAGTAGAGTGCTTGTCTAGCACATGCACTGCCATGAGTTTAATCCCTGTTACCACACACACAAAAACTAATTCTGTTCTTGACCTGTCATTTCCTCCTGGATCTCCTTTCTCATTTTCATGTTGGCATTGGATATCTTATCAGATTTGTAGTGATTCTCTTGTTTTCAATTTCGCAAGCGCTGGGATTATAGGCACATGCCAGTCTCAGTCGCTGTCTCAGCATGCCCCACCTCTGGGGCTAGAACTGCAGGCTGGGGATCAAACCTCCAATCCCTGTGTCTACCTAGGCATACAGTTTAATCTGCTGAGCTATCTGGCCAGCCCTAGGACTAGTTTTATAAAGAGATGATTTATGATCTCAGTCTTTTTCCTTTAGATTTAGGTCTTTGAGGACTTCTGGGTACAATACTTTTACCTAGTGAAACATGAGCTTTCAGTCACAATGTCAGGCCAGAGTCATTCTGCTAGGAATTAGGTAAGATTTCTGCTTCCAGAGGAGAGTGTTAGTCAGTTAGAATGGGGTCATCCTAGGAAAGCAAAGAGTGAGCTTCTTACTGCAGCTCTGCTGCCATAGTCTGAGAACTAAAAAGAAGAAATTTGCTTTGTTGTTTTGGTTGTGGAGGGAATGGGGCTGGGAACTTTTCCAGGGACAGGGAGAGTATCGCGTTGATAAGACTGCTCCTGACCTTGTGGCTCCAGGCCAAATGGGACCGGGTAAGGTGACAGTCCTTGTCCACAAGCTGTACTGTATCTTTCCTGCTGTTCTACTCTCACCCCACACTTGCTGCAGGACACAGAAGACCTAGATCACTATGAAATGAAAGAGGAAGAGCCTGCTGAGGGCAAAAAATCTGAAGATGATGGCATTGGAAAAGAAAACTTGGCCATCCTTGAGAAAATTAAAAAGAACCAGAGGCAAGATTACTTAAATGTACGTGCCTTATAGCAAGAGGCTGGGCAAGGGGTTGGTTGGTGCACACTGGCTGGGAATCGGTAGGCTATAAAGTATCGGAGCTGCTCAACTTGGGTGTGTCTGACCCGTCTGTAAATTGTGGGCTACTTCCAGACTGTCCCTATGCTCTAGCATGTGTGTTTCCAAACCACACAACTGAAAAATGTGTCCTCCCTTCCTTGCAGGGGGCGGTGTCTGGCTCGGTGCAGGCCACTGACCGGCTGATGAAGGAGCTCAGGGATATATACAGATCACAGAGTTTCAAAGGCGGTGAGTCTGCCACACAGAGGGGCCTGGGCAGGAGTTTGTCATAAAGGATATATAATAATGACAAGAACAAGGGATCTTAGGACATACAAATGCTTTGGAACTTTTTAGACCGGGGATGGAACTCTTCAAGCCTCAGATTGGAATCTTGACCATCTGGAGCACTTGTCAAGCTTTTGGTCTTTTCTCTTACATTTGGGAGATGGATCCTCATGGTTGCACTTGCCACTTGGGCTCTTCTAACAGTTTTTCTCCTTCCAGGAAACTATGCAGTCGAACTCGTGAATGATAGTCTATATGATTGGAATGTTAAACTCCTCAAGTGAGTGCGGACTCTAGGGAATCAAGGGGCAGTGTGAGTGGAGTGACCAGGTAGTTCTGGAGGGCAGTCCCATTCAGCCCATTGGTTGTGGGGTCCCAGGAGTGGATGTGGGCATTGGTGTGTTCATCTGCTGCCAGCCTGAGAAGCGGGTGCCCTTAAGCTCCTGAGCCAGGACCAGGAAGCTGAGCCCAAGCTTGTTACTTTGTAGAGTTGACCAGGACAGCGCTTTGCACAATGATCTCCAGATCCTCAAAGAGAAGGAAGGCGCTGACTTCATCCTACTTAACTTCTCTTTTAAAGTAAGACTTTCTCTTCCTTCTCCCTCCCTGGCCTAGCTGTGCCTGTCTGCCTCAAGACCTGTGTGATGGTGGACACTGCCTCCTTCCCTGATTGTTCTTTCTCTTTCTTCCTTTCTTCCTGTGTCTCAGGATAACTTTCCCTTTGACCCACCATTTGTCAGGGTTGTGTCTCCAGTCCTCTCTGGAGGGTGAGTGGCTGGGCCAGGGGAAGAGGACAGCTCCTCAGGCAGAGGGTGAGGAAGGGCCTTGGGGCTTCTGCCAGACACAGCTCACTAACCTTTCTGGTGCAGGTATGTTCTGGGCGGAGGTGCCATCTGCATGGAACTTCTCACCAAGCAGGTGAGCCTGTCTCCTACTGCAGGCTGGCCTGGCCTGGCCTGGCTGAGTTCCTCCCTATTAAGGACATAGTGTCGCCCTTGCCTTCTGCCAGGCAGACAGGTGGGATCTTTGCTGGGAGTGAGGGCAAGGGCCTTTCCCTAGAGGCCCCCTGCCAGCTAGGAGGACACCTAAGATTTCCCAGGAAGCTCTGTCCTGACTTGCTTTGTCCCTCCCTTCCCTCAGGGCTGGAGCAGTGCCTACTCCATAGAGTCCGTGATAATGCAGATCAGTGCCACACTGGTGAAGGGGAAAGCACGAGTGCAGTTTGGAGCCAACAAAGTAAGGATCCTGGGGCCAGTGGGGTGAAGTGGAGCCCAGTATAGTCTGGGCCACTAGAGATAGTCTAGGGGACCAAGAGGGTAAAGTCCTTCGACTGGTAGCATGGGAAGAAAGGCTCTAGTGCAGCCATGATAGGAAAGGAGTGGGCCATTGCATGCCCCAAAGGGCATCCTCAGGTTAGTAGATGGTTGGGTCTGCAATGGGGTGCTGTAGGATTCTGGGGTGGGGAACAGGGACTCTCAGAGCAATTGGGATCACCAGATCACCAGGCTAGGAGCTGGGTGGGACTCAGTCAGGCCACAACTGACTAGCGTCATATGGTGACTTCTTTCCCCAGTCCCAGTACAGTCTGACAAGAGCACAGCAGTCCTACAAGTCCTTGGTGCAGATCCACGAAAAAAATGGTGAGGCTGGGTCCCAGAAGAGTCAAACTCGTGTGAGGTCCCAGGTTTCACTCAAGCCCAGTATTGAGAGCCCCCTTGGTTCCTGATTCTTACTGGTACTTCTAAGCCCTCTTGAGTCAATCTAGCGGGCTGACACCCCAGCCTCTCTCTAGAGAAGCACCAGCGGTGGTGGTGCTGCCCTCGTCCTGAGCACCCTCGAAAAGCTTGTCCAACTGTTCTGTCATCTCAGGCTGAACTCTTTTCCTTATAACCTACAGGTAGGAAGTCTTCACCCTACTTCTGACCCCCTCACCAGGAAGCCTCCTAGTATCTTGCTTGTAGCCCTGGAGATGTTGATGGGGACAGGTGTGGGAGGTCCTCACCTATGCCTCTTCTGTATCTCTGCAGGCTGGTACACACCCCCAAAGGAAGATGGCTAGCTCCCGGAGTCACCCCCATCCTCCCCCAGGCACCACTGGACCAATTACCTTTGAATGCTGTATTTGGATCTCACGCTGCCTCTGTGGTTCCCTCCCTCATTTTTCCTGGACGTGATAGCTCTGCCTATTGCAGGACAATGATGGCTATTCTAAACGCTAAGGAAAAAAATGAATAAATAAGACACACAAACTGTTTCAAGTACTCAAGACTGACTACAGACCAACCAACCACCTTGCTGGAACCCTTGCTAGCAGGCATTCTTATAAAGAAACTCTCAAGCCTCCTTATATTGCTGGAAACTCAGCTGTGCTCCAGACTAGAGCCTCCTTACCTATGCTATGGATTTTTAATTTATTTTCTCCTATTTCATGTACACTGCTTTTTTTGGTTACAGTGTATGATGGATGTGTATGAAAAAATGTATCTTTGGGAAAACAATTACAGTTTGTTAATTTGAAGATGCTGGTCTTGACTCATCTTTATTTTTATTCCCACGTCCTGTCCCACCCCATCCCCTAACAGCTTGGGAGGTAGGAGCAGGCGCCAGGTCCACTGCGCTCAGTACACTGCGAAGGCCAGAGAATGGAGTGAGCAGAAGCACCTGCCTGGTCCACCTCGGCTCCCAGAAGCCTCTGGAGCAGCCAGCACTTATCCTTGGAGCACAGAACCTGGCCTGCTGCATGACTAGTCGGCTGATGATGGTTTTGATTCTTGGGACTATTTGCTTCTAGTCTCAGACTGTTTTCAGATTTCTAAGAAAGAAAATGTGGAGGTTCAAGAGGCTGCTTCATAGAAGTCCTTTAACATGATTGGGGCCAAGGCTAGCCACCAAGTGTGAGCATGGCCCTCTAATTGCAGCAGCACACAGTGTGGCCACAGCCCCTGTGTTTCCTGCTTCCTTCCCTCCTGGAAATGGTTCTGACTAGCACTGGATGGTGATGGGCAGTCAGCTCTGATTGCTTCCTTTTGTCTTGCTTCAGTTGGTTTTGTGAGGAAATGAAAACAGCTCTGACTTAAGTTCTGTGGCTTGGAGAACTCAGTTCCAGTCCAGTAAGGTGGGTCCTGGCAGTGGTTGTTGCTCAGAGATCACCCTGGGCTTGGGGAGCTATTTGGGGGTGTTGAGACGGAGCCAGTGGCACTGTGCTGTGGGAACTTACTGTAAAGTCATGATGCGACTATCTCAGGCACTGTCTGCAGCTCCTAGTAAGGAGGCGCTGAGGACCAGCTCTGCCTATGGACTGGATAAAGCCTGGAATGAGAGGTTGGCACATCAGAAAACCCAGGCCTGGGACAGCTGTGTGGGAACACCTAGGGGGCCAGAGGAGCTCTGTGAGCCTGGGATACAGCAGGTGGTCACAGTCACTGCCACTGCCCCACCTCTGCCCACTCCCTGCACTTCCCCTCCTGAGAGATTTTAGACACATCTTGCTGCTTTTGGTGGACAGGCACTCCGCAGTGCCACCCTGCTGCTGCCACTGCCTGCTCTCACCTGACTTAGGGTGCTAATAGATGCTGCGGCTGAGGGGATATGGGGGACTCACTCTGAAGAGCCGAAGTCGGTTGCCAAGGCCTCTGTGGTTCTCTTCTGAACTTCTACCAGCCCTACCTGGCTGGAATGTAGATTGTGTTTTTAGTAATGTGTACTGTGAGCTGTCCTCTGTATAATGTATTTTGTAATGTATTTTTCTCATCTACCAAAGGATGAAACAAATAAAGTTATTTAAATAGTTTGGCTCTAATAAACTTATTTAAGAAAGGGTCGCTAGCCCCGTGAAATAAGTGCTTGCCTGGCAAGTGCAAGGTCCAGTTCAGTCCCTAGCACCACTGGGAAAAAAAGAGTTATGTTCACTTGACATAAAGCACTAGCTGCTATATATAATATGGCCAGCTCAGCCTGCCCTGGGGGTGGGGCTGGTGCTGCATGTGGTGCTAGGGGTTGAATCATAGTCCCTCCAGTTGCTTAAGCTTGCCTAAACAGGCACTTTAGACTGCCGAGCCATCTTGCCAGCCCCAGAAAATCCATTTTTCTTGGGCCCTTTTGACCTTAAACTTGAGTTTTAGGCATAAAAAAATGAGTTGTGGTTCATGCCTATAATCCCAGCACTCAGGAGGCTGAGGTGGGAAGATGGCTGTGAGTTCAAGTCCAGCCTGAACTTCATTGTGAGATCCTGCTTCAGAAACAAAACCATACACAACAGATTTTCTTTCATGTAGAAAGGCAGGGAGAAATGAGATATTCATTTACCTCCTGACAATGCATTTGGGACCCCACCCAGCTTTAGAAGGCAGGGCGGAGATGGGGTTAACCAGGAGAGAAAAAGCCATCATCTAAGAGCTATGCTACCATTCTGTGCCCAGGTAACCACCCCATTCCTTTAACGTTCTCTTCCTGATTCTTCACTTGACTCCTGAAAAACTAGGCAGTTGGCTTCTGTGTGCTCCAAGATCAGCCAGGGGGGCAGTGTCTGTCTTGCACCGGGCTGCAGGGAGATCAGGAAAGAGCTGCCTGGCTCCTTGGGCTTTTGACCAAATGAAAGGAAGCTTCTTAACTTGGCTGTGTGTATTCAGCTGAATCAGGGCAGGGAAGACAAAAACTTTGCTCCCTTGTGAGGTAAACTGGAAGTAAAGGCAAAACAAATCAAATCAATGCTGGCCCTCTCTGCTCTCTGGCTTCAGAGGTCTTGAGAGCAAAGGTGCAGGTGAGGGTAGGGCCTGCAGGTGGGGGAGAATGGCCATGTGCACCCCTTTTTTTCAGCCTTTGTACTTCAGGGTATGCAGACAGAAGAGCAAGAGGTTGCTCAGTGAGAAGGAAGGACCTCACCCCACTGGCCAGCAGCACCCTTCCCCTGGATTTGCCAGGTAAGTCTGCACAGTTCTGGACCTGGAAGCAGCCCCCAGGGTGGGACAGACACAGGGCAGTGGTCGTGGTCTCCCCTTGAAAAGGCAGCAGCACCTGACTGGAAACAGTGAAATCTTAATGCCCAGTACTGGGACAGAGGAGGAAAGTAAGGGGTGGGGCCGCCCTGACAGGTCTCTGCTGGTTCCTGCAAGCAAGCAAGCATACTCCAGCAAGCAAGATAAAAAGAGATGATACAAGCTGAGAAGATGGGGTTGAAGGCCCTCTTACTAAGGGAAGAGGCATTAGTATGTGTGTGTGTCTGTGTGTCTGTGTGTCTGTGTGTGTGTGTTTTCAGACAGGGTTCCACTATACACTTCAAGCTGGCCTTAAACTCACTTTGTAGCTGTGGCTGACCTACACTCATGGCAATCCTATTTCAGCCTCCCAAGTGCTGGAATTACAGGTGTGCACCACCATGGCTGGCTATTATTATTAAAATAATTACAGGGCGGGACATGGTGGCGCACACCTGTAATTCTAGCACTTGGGAGACTGAGGCAGGAGGATCAGTGCAAGTTTGAGACCAGCCCGCACTACCAAAGTGAGCTCAAGGCCAGCCTGAACTGCATAATGAGACCCTGTCTCAAAAAGACAAATAATTAATTAGTTAATTACAGGATCCAGAATTTTTTGTACTTTGTATTCTCTAATGGTTGTTGTTTTTCTCAGAGTTTCACTATTTAGTTCAAACTGGAGTTAAATTCACTATGTAGTCCAGGCTGGCCTTGAATTCATGGCAATCCTCCTGCCTCAGCTTCCTGAGTGCTGGATTACATGTGAGCACCACCCTGTCTGACCCTAATGGGAGAAATTCTGCAGACAGAAAGTTGTGTTCATCTGATGCAGTCTTGGCTAGGAAGGTGGAGGTTAGAAGCAGAAGGCTTGACCCTGTCAGCGAGCCAGGTGCACATGCTGGATTAAGGCAGGGAGGAAGGCGGTCACAATCCACTGCTCTCCAAGAGGCCTTCCCAAACTCCAGCCTCCTGCAGAAGACCCCAAATCCAGGGCTGTGTGTAGACGCGACAGGGCCAGTTAAGTCAGGCCTAGGTTCTCCCCAGCAGTGTCTGCTTCGTGCTGTAAGGTGGGAGGAGAGACTTTTCACTCTTCTGAGCTTTTCTTTCCTCATTTGCAAAAGGGTGGAAGACTGTCCAAGTCCACTCGGGAGATAAGTGAGCCCAGACGAAGGCCTCAGCTATGTTGGGCAGCCTGGCCCTCCCCGGCTGTCCTCATGCAATGACCAGAGGTACCCTCTGGGTGGTGCTGTCTGACCGCCAGGCACTGCGCCATCAGCCTCCCTGGGAGGATGCTTTCTCTTCCAACTCCAGGGTGTGTGTGTGTGTGTGTGTGTGTGTGTGTGTGTGAACACCTGCTTACACACCGTCATCTCCACTGCTCCTAACTCCTCAGTGCATTCTTTCCTCCTCCCACAACCCCTTCTTGAGAAGGGGCCGTTCCATTTCCAGGATGTGGAAGCTGAGGCCCAGCAAACATCCAGATCTGAAGGACAAACAACCCCTTGCCCCATGGCCCCATGCGCAGCTTCTGTCGCTGGCTCTCAGATTCTAGTTTTGTTCTATGCAGAATCTTCTCTGAAGTCTTTTTTTTTTTTTGGTCCCACAATTACATTTATTAAAAACTGACAAAACTTGTACAAGGAGCTGGGGAGATAGATCAGTAGAATAAGCACTTGCTTGGCAAGTGCCAGGGCCTGAGTTCAATCCCCAGTTCTGGAAAAAAAAAAAAAAAAAAAACCTGTACCAAAAATACCCCCAGTAACTTCTGCACCAATCATCTTGAGGCATTATCGCCTGGGACCCTTCATCCTCTGCCACAGCTACATCCTCTTCCTTGACCTCAGCCTCCACCTCTTCCTGCCACAGCTTCCCTCTTCTTAGATTTCACCTTAGGTTCAACATCCACAAGTAGTGTATCCAGAGGCAGGCTGTCTGGCAGAATGAAATGGTGAATGTTATTTCCTCGAGCACTCAATGTTTCCAGCTGCACCAGCTCTCTGTCCTTCAGGGTCATCTTCACAGATTTCAGATGTGTGTTCATGCAGATGTCTACACCTGTGATTGTTCCATGGACCTGTGTTCCATTCTTCAATTCAATGGTGACAATTTCATCAAACAATCTCATGAGCTTCATCCTAGCGGTGCCAGCAGCCTTTTGACCCAGTTGCACGTAAAATACAACGAGCAGGACCCAGTAGTCCAGTGTATGAATGACCGGAAGCCTCCAAGGAAGTCTTAAACAAAACTAAAAGCACATAAAAGAGACGACAGCTGAGACCTTGTCTCAGGGGGATAAGGTCTGGGATGCAGCACAGTGCGAAGGCCTTGGGTTCAACACCCAGTACTAACAACCAAAAAAGGAGGCTGCTCCCAATCACATCTTCTTACTTCTCCACCTGACACTTATTATCTGGCATTCTCTCTCTCTCTCTCTCTCTCTCTCTCTCTCTCTCTCTCTCTCTCTGTCTTTGAGACAGGGTCTCGCTATGCAGTTCATGCTGGCCTTGAGCTCACTTTTGTAGCCCAGGCTAGTCTCGAACTCACACCGATCCTCCTGCCTCAGCCTCCCAAGTGCTGGGATTACAGGCATGTGTTACCATGCCAGCCTTGACATTTTCTTATATGTCTCTTCCCACACACATCTAAACATTCCAAGAAAAGAAATCACAAGTGTCTTGTCATAATTGCCTTGATGGCTGAGGCAACTCCAGGGCCTAGAATGACCAGGGACATACTAAGTTCTCAGCAAATATCTGCTGGATGAACGAATGAAAGAAAAGGGATGAAACGAGAATGACCTGGGTGAATTCTTAACTCTCTAAGCCTTGGTGTTCTCTTCTGTATTGTGAATGGCACCTGGTTTGATGTGAGAATTTAATTAAGCAAGTAAATGTCTGTTCAGGGCATGACATGTAGTAGCTACATATGAAATAGGAGCTGAGCATGGTTGTGCTTGCCTATAATCCCAGCACTCAGGAGGAGACAGGAGAGTCATTTCAAGTTTGAGACCAGCCTGGGCTACAAAGTATGCTCAAATCCAGCCAGAACTGCATAGCAAGACCCTGTTTGAAAAAGACAAAAAGAAATAGGAAACTGGGCACAGCAGTGCCCACCTATAATCCCATCCTATGGAGGCTAAGGCACAAGGATCACAAGTTCAAACAATTTAGTACTTAGTGAGACCTTGTCTCAAGATAAGATAAAATAGAAAAGCAAAATAGAATAGGCTGGGATGTCACTCAGTGCAGAAGCACTGGGTTTAGTTCCTAATACTGCAAGAGGGAAGAAGAGGAAAAAGAGGAGGAGGAGGAGGAGGAGGAGGAGGAGGAGGAGGAGGAGGAGGAGGAGGTGTGGAAGTTTGGTGGAGGATCCCAGTTCCAGAACTGAACAACTGCTTGGCTCTGGGTGAGTGGCTCTGTGTTCACATCTGCAGAATAGCAAGGCAGTGGCACTCATCCCAGAATAAAGTGAGTGTGTGGAGCAGCAGAGCAAAGGCAGTGCCCCAGAGCCACACAGAAACCTGCCCCACGCCCCTCTGTGGCCCTGCTTCCCTGAAAATGGCTGTGACGCCTCAGTCTCTGGCCCAACCACATGGGGCACCTTTCCATTTAGACTCCTGTAAGATAGCTCTAAACACTGACCCCAGAACCACAGTCAACAGCAGCTTCAAGCTAAGAATAGGTATTAACATAGAAACACATGTTAAGCCATTTGATCTAGTTACCACTCCCTAATGATTTAAGAGATAAGTAGAGCAAGCCCAAGCCAGGCGTGGTGGCACATGCCTATAATCCCAGCCCTTGGGAGGCTGAGGCAGGAGGATCAGTGTGAGTTTGAGACCAGCCTGGGCTACAAAAGTGAGCTCAAGGCCAGCCTCAACTGCATAGTGAGACCCTGTCTCAAAAAGACAAAAAAAAAAAAAAAAAAAAAAAAAAAAAAAAAAAGTAGAGTAAGCCCAGCTTGACTGTGAAGTTCCAGGGGAAGGCCTGCATTCCACCATGCAATCCCACTGAAGGCAGCTCACCCCCCAGGCCTCAGCCTCCAGGACAGTCTGTGAACCAGGAGCAGCCCCACATGCACATCAGAGATGTCAGTGGTCTCCCAATCACTGTCAAACCAGCTGATTTTAAGTTCTGTTGTTGTTACCGACATAGAAACCCTCGAGTCCAGCCAGGTGCTGTAGCGCACGCCTATGATCCCAGCAGTTGGGAGGCTGAGGCAAGGAGGATCAGTGTGAGTTCAAGACCAGCCTGGGCTACAAAAAGTGAGCTCAAGCCAGCCTGAACTACTAGTGAGACCCTGTCTCAAAAAGACAAAAAGAAAGAAAGAAGGAAAGAAGAAAGAAAGCCAGCCTCAGGTCCAGAAGCATCACCAGACATTTACTGTCCTTGCACTTTTTTTCTGTGATGCTTGTACCAGGTAGTCAGCTTCCACCTGGAAGACCCTGTATGACACTTAGTGGGGCGAGCCTGGCTCACAATCACCTACACTTCAAGAATGTCACATCCACCATGTTTGAGCTGTCACCTGCTTTTCTCTCATGCTTTGATCAGCCAAGCGACAGCCTAGGCTTTCTTCCATGTGCTACGTGACATGACAAGGATGAATGGCACAGGTGCTGTCCTCAGAGAGACCACCTGCAGTCAATGTGCAGACACGTAAAATCCTAGCTCCCGAAGCTCAGGCTGTGCAGACTTCAGGAGCTAAGGACACAGGTAGGAATGATGTTGGACAGGGGTGAGTGATGGAGAAACATGGTAGGAAGAATAATGCGAGTCCTGGGTGGCTGGCTGGCGTCTCAGGAGGGTCCTGAGATGGGACAATCAAGGAGACATCTGAAGGAAGTGATGCAGGACACCCCGGGTAGGGACATCCAGGAGAAGGGCCTGTGGCATTGGAGGGATTTTTTTTTTTTTCTAGTTCAGGTGCCTTAAGTGGGGGAGTCTGGGAATCAAACCACCAAACCACCATCCCCTGTGCCTAACTGGATTGCCCATGCAGGCGCTTAAGCCACTAAGCTAACCTGTAAGCCCCCAAAAGCTTTATCTTGTATTTATGTATTTGGTACAGGGTCCCTCTATGCAGTTGGACTCATACTCATCCTCCTGTCTCAGCCTCCCCAGTGCTGGTGTTACAGATATGCAGCCCGGTTTTCAGGGCTGGGCATGCAGTACCAGGGACTGAGTCTGGGTCCTTGTGCTTGCCAGGCAGGCGCTTAGACTTCTGAGCTACCTCCCCAGCCCTTGAGCCTGTGGCATTCGAGTCCACAGCTTTTCACTGAGGTGCAACCTGGCCCTTTCTGCCTTTTTCTTTTGAGACAGAGTCCACTAAACTGCTTAATTTCCCAGGCTGGGCTTGAACTCACAGTCTTCGCACTTGCCAGAGTGCTGGGATTACCAGGAGGGCCACCGCACCCAGTGGAAGTGTTTGAGTTCTGCAATAGTGTTATGCAGTGCACATGTTTGTCGAAACCCATCTAACTGGACACTTAAAATTGATTCCAATAAATACATTTCAACAAACACATTTACTACTTCAATAAAGGTAATTTTTCAACAAAGTAGGTTGGTTACACCTGGTTATGTTGCTCTGCCTCCTGTGTTCTCACTGGGTGACCCCTCTGCTAAGACAAGTTATGTGTCATTTTTATCACTATGTAGCCTTGTCTTTAGGAATTAAGGATCCCCCTTCCATCCGCCTGGATTTCTCAGAGCCTCTGGCTGTTTTCCCACTGCCTATGATGGCTCTTCCTAGCACCTCTCTCTGGCTCTTCCTGCCACCATCTCCCCTGGAGCATCATAGCAGTCAGGCCCCATCCTGGCCCACAGGCTGGCAGAGTGCCACAGCATTGCCCTGCGTTACCCTGGGGAGCCCCTCCCCCAACACTGGCTAGGTCCCATGTGCAGTCTTCTGATGCATGGCTTTGTTCTAATGGGCGATTCTTCCATAGCTCTCTGAGAACAAATACTTAGGGTATGCATTTTTCTGAGACACGGTGCTTCTGAACAAGTCTCTAACGCAGTGGTTCTCAACCTTTCTAATGCCATGACACCGCAGTACAGTTCCTGATGTTGTGGTGACCCCACACCAAAAAATAATTTTGGTGGCTACTTCAAAACTGTAATTTTGCTACAGTTATGATTCAGAATGCAAATACCTGATATACATTATGTATTCTCATTGCTACAAATCAAACATAATTTAAACATAATGATTAATCACAAAAACAATGTTTAATTATATGTTGAGAAATATTTATTACTAATTCCAATAAATAACATTTCACCATGGCATAGCATGGGTTTAAATATGTATTTTCTGATGGCTTTAGGCAACCCCTGTGTTTTGGTTGTTCGACCCCTACCACAGGTTGAGAACTGCTGCTCTAACATGGTCTTCATTGATTTGATTGAGGTTAATTTTTTATTATCTTTTATTTTTGAAACAAGTTCTCACTACGCAGCTCAGGCTGGTCTTGAGCTTACTTTGTAGACCAGACTTGAACTCACAGATCTTGAACTCACAGTGATCCTCCTGCCTCAGCCTCCCCAGTGCTGGAGTTACAGGCATGTGCCACGAGCCCGCTCATCTGAATTTTTCTCTTGGCAACTATGATAAGACACTTTAGTGAGCAGCTATGAACACCCTTAAATGAAAAATAGAAAACAAAATCAAGTCTCAGAAGGGGTTGGGAGTACACGTTGAGGGCTGAAGGTGGTTATTTTATTTTGAGGCAGGCTCTGTGTAGTTTAAGCTGAATTTGGTGTTCTTTTGTATATATATATAGGACAGGGTCTAACTATGTAGATCAGACTCATAGTAACTCTCCTGTTTATAGCCTCCCAAGCACTGGGATAACAGGCTTGTGCCACCATACCCAGTCTCAATCTCTGTCTCAGCATTCGGGGGGCATGGCATGGCAGGCCAGGGATTGAACCCCAGGTCCCTGTGTGTGCCTAAGCAGGTGCTTTAATCCACTGAGCTATCTGGCCAGTCTTTTTTTTTTTAGTTGAAATAATAGGTTTATTTATTTATTTATCTATTTATTTTTATTCACCAATCTTTTTATTGTTTTCTATTACTTTTAATAACAAATAACATGATAGTTTCAAAACTCGTTAGTAGTACATTCACAATACTTAACACATTACATATAGTTGTTCTCCTAATAGTTATACAGAGCACAGGGTATAGACACAAATTTTCTAATGGATATTGGTAAGGAAGGAAAAGAAAAGAAAAAATTTCTTCTCTTTGAACTGTGAGGAAGTAGTTGTATACATAGTCCAACGTTCCTTATTTGCATTGGGTTACTGGTGATAGCTGGCCAGTCCTTTTTTTAAAAAAAAAAAAATTATTTTTATTTTTTGTTATTATTATTTTTTTACTAAGTTCATTCTGACTTTGAACTTACTTTGTAGCCCACTAGGCTGGTCTCAAACTTGCAACAATCCTCCTGCCTCAGTCTCTATAATCCTGGGATTACAGGCAGGCACCACCAGGTCCCATTTTTTTTTTATTACTTTTAATAACAAATAATATTGAGACAGTTTCAAAACACATTAGTAGGACAGCCACAATAATTGATACAATGCATATTGTTGTCTTCATAGTAGTTGTTCAGAGTACAAGATGTAGACATGATAACTTTTCTAAACACTATTAGTACAGATATTTCTTCCCATCGAGCTAAGAGAAAGGAGTTGTACACATAGAGCAATATTCCATGCAGATCCTGCATTTTAAGAAATAAAATTTAAAACTGAAAAATACAATAATCAAAATAAAAGGCTCAGTAGATCAATCTAACCACAGAATGAAGGAGACAGGGAAAGAACCAGTGACTAGAAAGTGGGATGTGACAAATCCTACAATTCTGAGAGAAAAAGCAGACCAAAGCAAACTTACAGATTGCAGGAGGGTGAGTCAGAATGGCTACAAATGCATGCAAAGGTGGGCATAACAAACTGCAGAAAACAAGCACCATAGAGCAGGCTGAGGGGAGTGAAAAGCAACTTGGACGGCAGCAGAGGTTTCTGAGAAGCTCGGTGGGCTGAAAGGCCAGGCAGGGTCTGTGAGGTAGAAAGGAGACTGTGCCTAATGAAAATGCCCACCAGCAGTGAAGGTGAAGCAAGGACCAAAGAAGCTCTCTAAACCGGAAATGATACACTTGGAACCTAAGAAAGAAGGGGAGAGCCAGGCATGGCGCACGCCTGTAATCCCAGCACTTGGGAGGCTGAGGCAGGAGGATCAGGAAGGAAGGAAGGAAGGAAGAAAGAAAAGAAAGAAAGAAAGAAAGAAAGAAAGGAAGGAAGAAAGAAAGAAAGAGAGAAAGAGAGAAAGAAAGAGAAAGAGAAAGAGAGAGAGAGAGAAAGAAAGAAAGAAAAAAAGAAAGAAAAGGGAGATGCAATAGCCCTTCCTTTTCAGTTTGCTAAAGGTCTAACAGTTGAGGGCTGGTGAGATAGCTCAGCCCACTAAGCACTTACTTAGGCAAGCACAGGGATGGGATTTGATTCCCAGCACCATATGCCAAGCTGCCCACGGAGACCAGGAGGCTGAAAACAGGAGGATCACTATGAGTCTGAGCTATACAGTGAGACCCAATACCAAAATACAAACAAACAAAACTGCTACTTTCTGGTGTGATTCTGAACATATATAAAGTAAAAATTTAGCCAGGCATGGTGGCACATGCCTGTAATCCCAGCACTTAGGAGGCTGAGGCAGGAGGATCGATGAGAGTTCAAGACCAGCCTGGACTACAAAAGTGAGCTCAAGGCCACCCTGAACTGTATAGTGAGACCCTATCTCAAAAAGACAAAAGAAAAAATTTAGTTGTTTTTTTTTTTTTCTTTTTTTCAATTTTTGAGACAGGTTCTCACTATGCAGTCGAGGCTGGCCTTGAGCTCACTTTTGTAGCCCAGGCTGGCCTTGAACTCTCACCGATCCTCATGCCTCAGCCTCCCGAGTGCTGGGATTACAGGTGTGTGCCACCACGCCCGGCTTATCACCTTTTATTTTTCAGTTAACACTTTTGCCTCATCAAATGCTCTCCTCTGAAAACATGAAGACATTCTTCTGTATCGCTTCTCCTTCCTCTCCCTCTCTTCCTTCTTTGTAGCAGTGGGAATCCAACTGCAGAGATGCTTTACCTCTGTGCTGTATCCCTGCTTCATGCTTTTTTTTTTTTTTTTAATACAAGGTCTTGGGGGCTGGGGAGATAGCTCAGTGGAGTAAGTGCTTGCCTGGCAAGTGCAAGGGCCTGAGTTCAATCCCTAGTACGGGGGCGGGGGGGGGGCAAGGTATTGGTCTAAAATGCCTGCTTAGGCAAGCTTAGGCAACCACAGACAGGGATTGCGGTTCAATCCCCAACACTACATGCTGTACCAGGCCCACCCTCAGGGCAGGCTGAGCCGGCCATTAAAAAAAAAAAAAAAAAAACACTTAGTATGACTTTTGTTTTTCATCTTCTCTTTCTCCAATTTTGCATGCATATATCTGGTAATCTGAACAACTAAGTTGAAGATAATATAGTGTAGTACAACAAATACTGTCAAATTCATATTATTTTGTTTAGTGAAATTCTGTCTAATTTTTTATTGCTATTTTATATTCTCCTCCCCGCAAAAAAGAGCCAGGTGTGGTGGGCCACACCTGTAATCCCAGCATTCAGGAGGCCGAGGCAGGAAGATTGCCTTGGAATGCAAGGTCAGTCTGGGCTACATAGCAAGACCCCACCTCAAAGAAAACAACAATAAAACAAATAAATAAATAAGGATGTAAGATCCAGGTGTGGTGGCACACACCTGTAATCCTAGCACTCGAAAGCCTGAGGAAAGAGGATCAGTGTGAGTTCAAGACCAGCCTAGGCTACAAAAGTGAGCCCAAGGCCAGCCTGAACTGCATAGTGAGACCCTGTCTCAAAAAGAAAGAAAGAAAAAGGAATGTGCCTAGGCCCATTTTTCAGAGGTAACTAAACCTGAGGATGGTGGAATCAGAAAACAGCAAGGACATAAGCAAAAAGAAGCCCTAGCCTCAGACTTCCAAACCAGGGTTGGGCCTGGCGTGATGGTGGTGCACAACTGTAACCCCAGCACTCAGAAGGCTGAGGCAGGAGGATCTGTGCGAGTTCGAGACCAGCCTGGGCTACAAAAGTGAGCTCAAGGCCAGCCTGAACTGCATAGCAAGACCCTGTCTCAAAAAGACAAACAAACAAACAAACAAACAAACAAAAACCAGGGCTGGCTCTGGAAGGTGGCGCTGGCTGCTGAGCCAGAAGGTTAAATATGGAAAGGGGGTTTCCCCACATCACTCTGCCAGATCCTGGTGGGTGTGGGTCTGGGAGCTGTGCGGCCACTCAGCAGAATGGACAGAGGAAAGGAGTTGCTTCCCAAAGCAAACAAAGCAGGGGCAGTCACCACGGTTTGTGGCCGTTGTGGACGCTGTGGACATGGAGAGGGTTAAGGTAGTGAATCTCTTCCTGTCAGGGCAGGGCTTAAAGAGAAAGAACTGGTGACACAATTTGTATCCCCAGCTGACTGAGCGGCATTCCCTCTCCTACACATGCAGCGAGAGCCTACAGTGTGCCGCTTGGGCCAAGTTTACATGCTGCAGACACAAAAATAGACAGGAAAGATGTCAGTAGTCCTGCCTTCAGCTGAGGGACCTAGAGAAGGTGACCAGTGCATAGCCTCCGGCTCTTTGGGTGATAAACTCCACCAGGAGGTAATGCCATGGCAACAGGCACACACATCCTGGGCACAGGATCCAGAGCTGGGGGACACAGTGGACTGAGCTCAGGAGAAGGTGCCCCCACACATGTCTGCCACACTCTCCACCCCTGCCTCGCAGCCCAGGGCTGGACTTACATTCCCTGTCCTTCTTGGACCCCTGTCCCTGTCTTCTCTAGCCACTGTTCCCACCTGCCTGCTGGTTTGGCTCCCATGGTCACTGCTCACGTCCTACCCTGCCCTGCTCTGAGAAAAGCCTCTTGTCACCCTGACCTCTTTTGAGCTACACTATTTTTTTCCTGCCAAGCTTGTAGGGAGAGCTGTTTTCTACCTAATGCCTCCAGTTTCCTCCCAGCCCACTCCCTCCTGACTGCCCGTAGCTTGGCTCCCTACACCCCCACACGGAAGAGGCCTTCCTGAAGGTCACAGACTCACCCAGGGCCCATGGCTTCCCTCAGAGCCTCCCCATCCTGTCCTGCCTCCCTGGCTGCCTGGCCTGTTGTAGCTCTGATGTGTTCCAGCCTGGAGGAAAAATTATTTTTTACCCAGAAAACTATTTAGGACAAATGTACTATATATTAATATTCCCTTCTTTCTACCAATCTGAAGTTACTTTGTTGGTAGAGGAAAATAGAAATTCATTACATATAGCTCATTTTTATTGAGCTTCATGCTTACATTGGATTTAATTCAAATTGTCTAAATTGCTTTACTTGCGTATATTTAATGTTTTTCACAGTAGTGGGTATCAAACTCAGAAGTTTATGCTTGCCAGGAAGGCACTTATACCACTGAGCTATCTCCCCAGTCTGCATATATTTAATGCTGATCACACAGAAATTCCTAAAACACAGAGCAACAAATAATATTTCTTAGTGGTTTTGGAGTATGAAATATGATCCTAGATCTTATTCTTTTTGGTTTTTATGATCAGACTGTGATAGGTGTGCTATTACTGTTGTTAGCACACAGAGACAGAAATATAAGGACTGCAAAAATATATAAGAGGGAAATATGCCTAGGTGTGTTTTTCAGAGGCACCTAAGTCTGAGGGTAGTGGAATCAGAAAACAGCAAGCAAGGGGCCAGAGAGATAGCTCAGTGAACTAAAGTACCTGCTTAGAACTAAAGCCAGCCCCTCCGCCAGATGCACTGAGCCGGCTGGAGTCTGGGTGTAGTGGCGTACCTCTGTAATCCCAGCACGGAGGAGGCTGAAAGCAGGGGCATCACCATGAGTCTGAGCTTCACAGGAAGACCCTGCAGCAGCCAAATACACCGAAAGAAGAAAAGAAAGAAAGAAAGAAAGAAAGAAAGAAAGAAAGAAAGAAAGAAAGAAAGAAAGAAAGAAAGAAAGAGCACACATAAGCAAAAAGAAGCCCCAGCCTCAGACTTCCAAACTGGGGCTGGCTCTGGAAGGTGGTGATGATGGCTGAGCCAGAAGATTAAATATGATTGAGGGACTTTCCTAAGGTAACAGGGCCAACTTAGGGCCCGCACTCAGGACTTCTAACTTCAAAGCTGTCTTACTTTTTACTCGTTGCTGGGACAAATACCCTACACTCAAAATGAAGGGAAGAAAGGTTTATTTAGCTCACAGTTGGTGGAGTTTTCAGTTCATACTCTGCTGGCTCCAAGGCAAATGGCAGCAGTTCATGGCGGCAGAAAACAATGAAGAGCAGAGGAGCAGCAGCCACTGTGGCGTCCATAGGGCCTCTCTTCCAAATTCTGCACGCACCGACGCTCCACTGGGACAGAACCTAAACCAACTGACAAGTTTACAAGTATAGTTGCTTAGGTAATATTGATCTAATGGCAAATCATAGGATGAAATATATATATCATATTTGGTACATGGTGTCACTACAAGGCTTGGACTCCTAGTGATCTTCCTTTTTTCAGCCTCCCTAGCAGTGAGATTATAGGACTGTGCCACCACTCCTGGTCTCAGGGGCTCAGTGGCTGGCTCAGGGGCCAGGCTGGTGTAACATGTAGGACTGGGGATCAAACCTTGGTCCCTGCACTTGCCAAAGCAGGTGCTTAGTCCACTGCCCTGGAGTAATATTGATTAAGTGAGAATCAAATGGGGAAACAAGTCACGAAACAAGCACACAAGGGCAGACAAAGACTTCCTTTGAACGGGTGGGTTAAGGAGGTGATGGATGCCTATTTAGAACATCAGTCACTGCTGCCCACACTAGGGAAAGTATTTGGGTGAGTACTTCTTTTTCTTGATGGCTGGCCTTCAATGACTACTCTCCAGCCACAGTTGTCTTCTGTACTGACCTTTTGAGGGTCCAGCTCCACAGGACTGCCTACAATCTTCCTACCTGTCTTAGCTACCTATAACTGTCCCCCTCTGAAGAAGTACCCTAACCATTGTGAGGGAGTGCAGTTGAAGACTGATCTGGCTGCAGAGGCTCATAGCTGTGATTGTTACTCCAGAGAGTCCTTCAAAAGGTCCTCCACAGGCGCCAGGTGTTCTCGTCTCTGGTACACTGCAGCTTTATGTCTGGAGGAGACCAGGCCAGGGAAATAATTGTTATAGGCCAAAGAATAAAATTAATAGGATCATTACAAATATAGCTAACAAAGTTTTCCAGTAGGTTAGTTTCTTTTTTTAACTAACTATAAATTACTTAGTCCACTCCAAATAAACAAAATCTGAATCCTCAGGGCTGGAACTAAAAGCATTAATACTTTTTCATAGCTCCTCCAAATGATTTTAATACATAATCAAGGTCAACCACTGCTATTGGTCAGGAGCAATGACAGCACTGTGGTGCCAGCTACACAGGAGGCTAAGGCAGGAGGATCACAAGTTTTGAGTCCAGCTTAGGCAACTTAGCATGATCCTGTCTTGAAAATACACTAGCATTGAAGCTTAGTAGTAGTGAACTTGCCTATCATGCATGCGACCTTGGGTTCAGTCTCCTGTACTCTGGGGGCTGGGAATCAACAAATTCTAGAAGCCATGGTTTTCAAGAAATATGCTTAAATGTGAAAGAATCCCCTTCCCTGCTCAACAGAAATACAAATATCACAACGGCTGTCATTCCATTACCATTCAGTAATTGACTGTCCCGCCATAAAGACAGTACTGGTGCTACTGACAGGGACATTTAGCAAGCAGGCACTTTTGACCACTGAGCTAGCTCACTGGTCCCAGGACTTTCTTTTTGTGATGCTCCTTAATAGTCTAGCATGCTTGCTGATAATTTTTAATCATCTATAAATTTGATAAGAAGTTTGGTACATTAAACTAAAATTGCTTACTGTCTTATAGGAACTCTTATACCTTCTTTTAAAAAATAAAACTAATTTGTGTTTGTTTTCTAAATTATAAACACATTAAATATTTATTTATTTAGTGGGAGGGGTTCAAATTCATGACCTTGCACTTGCCAGGCAGGCACTTGTGCAACAGAGCTATTGCCCCAGCCCCCAAACATTAAATATTTAGTATAAATTTTTTTTATTTTATTATTATTATTATTATTTTTTGTCTTTTTGAGACAGGGTCTCACTATGCAGCTCAGGCTGGCCTTGAGCTCACTTTTGTAGCCCAGGCTGGTCTCGAACTCGCACTGATCCTCCTGCCTCAGCCTCCCAAGTGCTGGGATTACAGGCGTGCGCCACCACGCCCGGCATTTTATTATTTTATTTTATTTTTTTGAGACGGGGTCTCACTATGCAGTTGAGGCTGGCCTTGAGCTCACTTTTGTAGCCCAGGCTGGTCTCAAACTCGCACTGATCCCCCTGCCTCAGCCTCCCAAGTGCTGCGATTACAGGCGTGCACCACCACGCCCAGCTATAAATTTTTTTTAAATGCAGATAAACAAAGTACAAGTACCATCCATTAGCCTATCAACCAAAACATGAGCATGGCCCATCTACCATAAAGGTCGTGGGTTCAGGTTGAATCTTCTTGCTTATAATTTGTTTCCCTTAGCAATGTATCTCTTTCACACACAACCGTATGGGGTAAAAGATCTACAGCCTGCTGCCTAATAAGTTCAGGCCCATTAGATCTTGGCAATTTAGCAGCTGAACACCCCAAGGACAATGGTGAGGATGGAGGAACTCTTGCTGCTGGTGACAGTGTGAGTCACATTCCTTCTGGCCAAGCTGTGTGTCCTTGTGGCCCTGATGTCCCAGGTACTAGCCCTGGAGACACTCACACATGTGTCATGCAGAACTGTATAACTCAGCTTCACTAAAACGATTGGAGGATCTCCCAAATGCTCTTTCATCAAGTGTCAAGGTGCCTCAACCTCTCCCTTTGACTTTGATTTCATTTATTGGGTCAAAACAAACTGTTTAATTCCATTAATACCATTTTCTTCTCTCTTTGTCCAGGAAAATGTGGTCAACCCACTGACTATGATAGTTATTTCCATGTTTTATTGGTCTTGTGGTTTGACACAGGACAAAGAACAGGAAGCTGGTGACAACTGACCTGGATTTGGGTCCTAGCTGTCCACACTCTGGTTCTGCATACACAGCTGAGACCTGATTCTCAGAGCCTGGCTGTCTGAGCTCTGGGATGAGACACCTTCTACCAGACAGGGTCATGATAATCATCTCAGAAGATCACACTAGGGGAATGTTTGGCCTGTTTGCTGAAGCAGGTCTGACAGTTAAAATATACTGCCTGGTAGAAAGGAATAAGGTGCAACTCAGACAGAGAAGAGTGAAGGTGGCTGGCGAGCAAGGGGCCATATAGACCGGGAAAATCTTTGACAAGGTCTAGCATGCAGCTGGGACTGCTGTATTTTGGGATATGCAGCTGTCTCCTAGCAGCTCATGGCCTAGCACCTTGGTCCCCAAGGTTGTATTGTTATGGTTGTGTGTCTGGACGTGCCCCTAAAGCCTCATGAGGTCATAAGGGGCAAGCTTTTTAGAGACAGTTGAATTAGAGTTTGTGACTGGTTTATTGTTTAGCGCTGGGATTGAAGCTGAGTGCCACATTTACACTAGGGCTGGTAGCCTGCGTACAATCTAAGGGAGGGAAAGAGGTTTGCCCTCTACTTTTTGTGTATGTTGCTTCAGCTTTCCAGCTGTCCTTCTGCCACTTCAGTCACCATGAATAGTTGCCCTGCAGCCACACCACCCTCCTTGGAGCCAGCTGATTATGGACTGAAACCTCCACAAATTGAGAGCTAGATAAACCTTTCCTCCTATCATTTTGGGCATCAGGTATTTTGTCTCAACAATGGTAGAAAAGTAACTAAGGCAGGTATTGAGAGGCAGTGGACCTTTAGGAGGTGACCTGGTGGAAGGTAATGATAGGTTCTAGCCAGCGTACAAACTGCTACACTATCATGGCCCTGATTCAACATGGCTGGATCCCCAAGACGATAGCTTATCTCCCCAAGGACCATTTCACTTCCTCCTTCTTCCCCACTGTAGTCTTTCCCACACACTCCCTTTCCCAAGGGAGTCCCCAATCAGCTCCTTATACGTCCCTGAACCTGCCCCCCTAAACTCCACCCCCAGAAAAAGTCCATAAAATCTCAGCCTTCCTGACTCAGTCAGAGGACCCCCTGTCTCCTTCAGATCCTTTCTGTGTCCTCAGAGTCAAGGTCTGAGATCTCCTCCTCCCTACCTCTTTTACTTCTGCTTCTCTGCCACACTAAAAAACTTAACAGGCAGCAAGAAGTCGGAGGGATCAGTGCCCCTCCTGCAGCATGTGGCAGTGTGACAGGAGGAGCTACCACAAGAACAAGAGCGGAGCCCGAGCAGAATGCGACAAAGCAAGCTGTCCCTCATGCTTGGCCTCTACACTGTCACATGTAATGCCACCATATGATGCCACCTTTTGCAATGTGGCGCAGTATGCAATGAGGCCACCAGAGCTTGGATTTTTCAGCCTCCAAAATCAACCTATTTTTGAAATTGAGAAGACCCTAGCTGAGGATGTAGTTCAGTACAAAGGCCCTGGGTTCAGAACGTAGTACAAAACAAACAAATAAATGGATGGGTAAAGCATGTCTTAGATGTGAAAAAAAGAAAAAAATAAACCAGATAGTGCACTGGTTGATTACATTATACTTTCATTTCTTTTCATCTGTATTTCCAAGACTCTTTTTTTTTTTTTGTATTTTAGGGGACAGTCTACCGGGTGTCCAGGGTCTCACCACTAGATTGGCCTCCTAAGAGCTATGATTACAGGCACACACCACCACACCCAGTCTAAATTTAAGGGCCTATATTGTTCTATAATTATTTTTTGTTTGGTAGTCTGACCTTTGCACATAGACTGGAAGATTCCTCTTATCAATTATTATTATACTGTCTTTTTTTTTATTTTTTTTTATTTTTTTTTCCAATTCTTTTATTGTTTAAATTTAACAATGGTTATATTACATATTTTCATCATCGGATCAGTTTAGATTAATACATATAGGTATATAAGATTGATCAAACAACTAAACATTAACCTTTCTAAATCCACATTACTTTTTTTTTTTTTTT
>PVJA010018116.1:0-40483 GCA_004027025.1 Myocastor coypus | reverse complement strand
AAAAAAAAAAAAAAATCCTTAATTACAATGCGTGGAACGCAGAGCTAGATTGATGAGATGAGCTTTAGGAGGCTTAGATTCAATAGCCTCCAACATCACAAGCTTCACTGGTGGCCCACTGCAATTGCAAAACCTTTGACTGTGTTATGTATCTGCTTCCTCTTAGTCCAAAGAGAAGTATATTCTTTTCTTTTTTTTTTTTTTTTTTCTTATTTTTCTAAGCAACATCAATAGGGAGGTGGGTCATGCCCACACACTGTACTCTATAGAATGATTGTGAGGACAATATGCAATATGTCAACTTTCAAAGAAAAGAAAGGGGAAAAGAAAAAAAAAGTAATGTGGATTTAGAAGAGTTAATGTTTAATTGTTTGGTCAATCTTATATACTTATATGTATTAATCTAAACTGATCTGATGATGAAAATATGTAATATAACCATTGTTAAATTTAAACAATAAAAAAGAAATTGAAAAAAGAAAGAAAGAGAGAGGAAAAAAAAAAAAAAAGAAGTAAGCTGGAGTCCCCAAGGAAAGCCCCTCTTTTTTTTTTTTTTTTTTTTTTTTTAAGAGGGTGGTTAAGCTAACCCTCGTGGTGTCTAAGAGGTTAAAACTTCTGTTCGCTCATTGGCCCTCTCCAGATTTTTACTCTGCCTTTTGCTTGGCCCCCCTCCAGTCTGTTGCCACAGCTCTTTGCAGCATGCACAGCACAGGCTCCAGAGATAGCTTTCTAGCTCCAGATATCCAGACAACCTGCTGCTATCACTGATGGTTCCCTTCTCCAGAAACAAATGCCGGGCTTTCCGAATGTCAGTCTGGTTGCACGATGTGTGCAAGCTGTAGAGGCATTTTCTGCTCAGCCTATTTGTCAGTTCAATGGAAATAGCATCAGTATTTACTTATTTTAAGTGATGTTTGAACCTACCATTTGCCTCACATCTCTTCTAATACTTCAGGTATCCAGGATGAGACTCAGTCACCTCTTTTCTGTCCTTTCCTTAGCCTCTCTTCCTGGAAAGTATATTTCCCCTTCATACAGTTTCAATCCCTGGCTTTTGAATCCTGTTTTTGTATTTCCAATCATTTACTAATTATTGTTTTCTGTCCTTACTTGAACTTTAAACACTACCTAAGACAAAACTTTTTATGTGAAGCACTGGAGGAGGAATTTTCAAGTATAGAGGAGTGGACTTCTGAAGGGGCTTTCATACTGTCCTTCATTTTGGCCCTGGAGTCACAAAGATTGCCTCTGATATTCTGAGTTAAATGCCTGGTCTCTGGGCCCTGGCTCTTGCCCTTCATTTGTCAGCCCTGAGGTGGAGATTTCTGATGTCTGCTGTTTCTGCTCTGTCCACCCATACACACATCAAATGCTCTTTCATATTTTGAGTCAGGAAAAGGTGATGAAAGCTTTATAATCTGAAAACATGATTGAATATAAAGCTGTGCCCTGCATCAGCTACCCCCATCAATTGTTAAGCTCATAAACCCACCAGTAAGGACCCAGTGCTGGACAAAAAAGTCGCAGGACCCATTCTCCTTTGCACAAAAATGATTGGTCAAAAGCTGACAATACCATCTCCTCTTTACTTAAACATGTAGTATGTTTTTTTCTTATAGTTTTTTGCATTACTTTTATTTTTAAAATATTATATTAGATTTAAAAATATCTCCCTCAATTATAAAAATTTTTGGCACCCTATTAAGTTTTGCAATGAGGGAGAGTGTTTCTCTTTTATCCTAACACTGGTCTTGTTCAGTATCTCCTGTTATAGAAGCTCAATGAACGCACCTTGACCATGTAATATTAAGGACACCTACACATAAAACTTGCATGTTTAATTTTACCCTGCCATGGAAGTAACTGCTGTTGAAATACAACCTTACAATACTGTAGCAATCAAACGGATGTTCACATGATGGTGACAGCATCTTTTCTTCTCACCCTGTGCCATTTTTTTTTTTTTTTTTTTTTTTCTGTGTGATCAAGACACTTTCTGGGTGAAGTGATTGCTACATTGTGTCAACTTGGCTGGATGCCTGGTGGTCAATACATTTTATCAATTTGGCTGCCTTGCTTGGCTGTTACACACTGCAAGTCATGAGGGCCCTGCCCCAGAGTAACTCAGCTTGGACTTTATCTCCTGGCTTCCTGCATAGACTTGTCAGGCTCTACATTGGATCCTTCAGCTTTCTGTAGCAGATTTTTATGCTTTCTTTTGCAGACACAATGGCTGACTGTAGAAACCGGTTAAAACCAGTAGGGATGGAACACTGCAGTGAGTATAAAAGCCTTGGGACTTAATCCTTCAGTTGGCAGTGTGTAGACGCTCTCAGCACACTTCCCCATCTGATTCTGGAATTGGCATATCTTGTGTTATATTTGTTCCTTGTATTATATCTGTTCCTCTAGTAAAAACCCTGACTAGAACAGAATATGGTACCAGGAGTAGGGCTACAGAAACAGAATATAGTGATGGCACTTTTTAATGGCTTTAAATATTTCTGGAATTGGCCAAGAGATTTGATGAGACCTAAAGATGCCATGGTCTCTTCTGACATTAAGGAGCATATTAATACTCCTTGGCATGAGGTTTTTAACCTAACATGACATATAGATCTATTTGATTATCCTAACTCACTACTTGTGAGATCTCAGGAATTTAGAGATTCCATGCAGAAAAATTTTGAATCTCTTTGGCAAAGTAAGGAATATAATGATGCTGGCTGGTTGATCTTAGCCTCATTGGACAAACTTTTGAATGAAAATAAGGAGCTTGAAGACATCATTTCCCACCTCCAGACTCAGATAAAAAATTAAAAGGTTTCTAAGTGTGTCCTGACAGATAATCGCCTCTCTTTTAGCCACAGGGCTGAGGTTGCAGAGACCCAAATGCTGTCCCTCATAATTTGATTGGCTGAATTGCAGCACAAATTAAATGCTCAGACTCGAAAGGTATCTGAAGCGAAAGTGAGGGCACTGATTGGAAAATAATGGGATGCCATGAGTTGTAATGGAGATGTGTGGAAGAATCCTGAGGAGGCTGAGGATGTTGAGTTTTTACATGCTAATGAAATTATTTTGACTGGGGAAGGAAGCCACATCTGGTATTGCGGCTGCAATTGGAGTCACCACCTGGTTCAGTTTATGGTAATCTAACATCATTCTCTAAGCCCCATCTGTTTTCTGCACAGGCCAAATGGGAGAATAAAAAGGAGATGCTGTGGGAACCACCACACCTGCATCCTTCAGGTCCTTGATGGTGGCATTAGTCTCTGCAATCCCTCCAAGAATGTGATACTGCTTTTGGTTCACTATTTTACCAGGCAAGGGCAAAGAGATCAATGACTTTACCCTCTGCCATGTTAGTGTCTCATAATATATCTGGGGAAACCAATCCTGCATGGAATGAACAGAATATTGGTGGGACTCCTCTGGACCCAACCTCACCAAGCTTCAATCACAGAAGTTACCTGAAGGTGAAGTACATAAGGTGATTCATGAGGAGATCCATTATTCTCCTAAAGACCTTGTTGAGTTTTCTAACTCTTATAAGCACAGGCTAAATTAGCAAGCATGGGAATGGATTTTATGAATGTTGGATAATGGTGGAAAAAACATACACCTGGATTAGGCTGAGTTTGTTGATATGGGCCCACTAAGTAGGGACTATGAATTTAATGTTGTGGCTCACGGAGTCAAGAAAGGTGTTAATAGTCTATTTGGCTGGCTGACAGAAGTGTAGCTCAAAAGATGGACTACGGTGAATGAGTTAGAGAGGCCTGATATTCCATGGTTTTCTATAAATAAAGGGATCCATAGGCTTAGGAAAATGGGAATGCTGGAGTGGATCTGTCCTGTTAATAATCTTCCACATTTGGAAGATTCTGAAAACATATCCTTCACTAACACCTTGAGAAACAGATTTGTGAGAGGAGCACCAGCATCCCTGAAGAGCCTGTCATTGCTCTTCTCTGTATGCCAGATCTTATGGTGGAGACAGCAGTTACTCAATTAGGAAACTTAAGGGTCATGGGCAGGATTGGATCCCAGAGTCGCAAAGGTCAAGGGGCAGCACTTAATCACCGTGGACAACTGAAGTGGAACAACGACCAGAATAATCTGACATGCATAGTCCTATGGCATTGGCTGATTAGCCACGGTGTTCCCAAAAGTGAAATAGATGGATAGATGGGAAACCTACAAAATTTTTGGTAGATTTACATAAATGAAAGAATTTAGGAAAAAACAAACAAACAAAAAAGAAATGTAATAGGTAAACACCACAAAAGAAAGAAAGAAAGAAAGAAAGAAAGAAAGAAAGAAAGAAAGAAAGAAAGAAAGAAAGAAAGAAAGAAAGAGAAAGAAAGAAAGAAAGAAAGAATTTAGGGGCAAGAAAAATCTTCTCAGCCAGAGGAGGTCCCATTTGTTGATTCTTTCAAATGTTAAAACGTGTATTTTGATTCTTGTCCATGAATGCTTTGCCTACCCCGATGTCTTCAAGATTTCCTCCAAATTTGTCCTCTAGAAAAATTAGGTTTCTCTTTTAATATTTAGATCATCAATCCATTTTGATTTTAGTTTAGGTGATTTTAGTTTAGTTTAGTTTGATTTTAACTCAGGTGATAGACCTGAGTTAAGTTTTAGTTTCTGACATGTGGAGAGCCAGTTTTTGCAGCACCATTTTTTTTTAAAGAGGCTATCTTTCTTCTAATAAACATGTTTGGCCCCTTTGTCAAAAATAAGCTGGCTGAGTGTGTTTGTATTTACTTCTGCATCTTCTAATCTATTCCATTGATCCTCAGCTCTTTTTTTTTTTTTTTTTTTGCCAGTTCTATGCTGATTTTATCCCTGTAGCTCTGTGGTATAAGTTTAGGTCAGGAATTATAATAAATAAATAAATAAATCTGGGGCGGTACCAGGAATCAATCACAGGACTTTGTGTTTTCTGCATCCTCAACCTCTATAAATTTTTTTAGAAGGGTGACAAGTACAAAAGTCATTTGGAAGAGAAAAAAAAAAATAATGTTTATTGAAAGTGTTAATGTTTAATTGTTTAATCAGTCTTGCATAGCTATGTCTGTTGATAAAACTGATTTGATGATGAAAATATGTAATGCAATCATTGTTAAATTTTTCTTGTTTTGAAATTCTGCACTATATGTACCCTTACTTTGTTACTGTTTTTTCTATCTTTGTTTCTGCTATTTTTACTGTTTAAAATAAAATTAAATCTTAAAAAAAAAAGAATTTAGGGGCAAAAGAACAGAGACCTACTTCAAACCATGGTAATAAGCAATCCAGACCCTTCAACCAGTTCCCAGACTTGAGCCAGATTATAGACCCAGAACCCCTTGAATAATGGGGAGGCCAGGTCTCCTTGGAGAAGGATCCTAATGTCCTCAGAATTATTATAGTCAATCTTTCTCCTATCCTTCCCCAGAGGGACCTAAGGCCTTTTTCCTGAGTGACCGTACACTGGGGAAATGGGAGTGATCAGACATTTTGGAGACTACTGGACAGTGGTTCTGAACTAACAGTGATTCCAGGGGATCCAAAACACCACGGTGGTCCTCCAGTGAGAGTAGGAGCCCATGGAGGGCAGGTGATCAATGGAGTTTTAGCAAAGGTCAGCCTCACAGTGGGTCCAATAGGTCCTTGAATCCATCCTGTATTCATTTTTCCTCTTCCAGAATGTATAATTGGAATAGGCATGCTCAGCACTTGGTAGAATCCTCACATTGGTGCCCTAACCTGTCATATTAGGGCTATTATGGTTGGAAAGGCTAAATGGAAGCCCTTAGAGTTGCCCTTGCCTGGTAAAATAGTGAACCAAAAGCAATATAGCATTCTTGGGTGGATTGCAGAAATTAATGCCACCATCAAGGATCTGAAGATGCAGGCGTGGTCGTCCCCACCACATCTCCATTTTATTCTCCCATTTGGCCTATGCAGAAGGCAGATGGGTCTTAGAGAATGATATTAGACTATGGTAAACTGAACCAGGTGGTGGCTCCAATTGCAGCTGCAGTACCAGATGTGGTTTCCCTGCTTCAGTAGATGAACATATATTCTGGTAGTTGGTATGCAGCTGTTGATTTGGCAAATGCCTTCTTCTCCATACCTATCCATATGGACCATCGGAAGCAATTTGCTTTCACTTGGCAAAACCAGCAATATATCTTCACTGTCTTACCACAAAGGCATATTAACTCTGTGGCCCTGTGTCACAACTTAGTTCATAAAGACCTTGATCGCTTTTTTTTCTTCCTCAAGGTATTACACTGGCCCATTACATTGATGACGTTATGCTGATTGAACCTATCGAGCAGGTGGCAACCACCTTGGATTTGTTAGTACATTTGAGAACTGGAGGATGGGAAATAAATCCCACAAAATTTCAAGGTCCTTCTACCTCAGTGAAGTTTCTAAGAGTCCAATGGTATGGAGCATGTAGAAATTTTCCTCCTAAGGTAAAAGATAAGTTGTTGCTTCCCCCACAAACAAAAAGGAGGCACAGTGCCTAGTGGGCTTATTTGGATTTTGGAGGCAACATATTCCTCACTTTGATATCCTACTATAGTACATTTACCAAATGACTCTAAAAGCTGCTAATTTTGAGTGGGGCCCAGAACAGGAAAAAGCCCTGCAACAGGTCTAAGCTACTGTTCAGGCTGCTCTGCCTCTGGGACCATATGATCTAGCAGATCCAGTGGTACTTGAAGTATCAGCTGTTTGGAGTCTCTGGCAAGCCCCTATAGGTGAATTGCAGTCGAGGCCTTTAGGATTTTGGAGCAAGGCCCAGCCATCTTCTGTATGCAACTACTCTCACTTTGAGAAACAGCTCTTGGACTGCTACTGGGTATTAGTGGAACTGAATGCTTAACTCTGGGACACCAGGTCACCATGAGACCTGAGTTGCCTATCATGGCCTGCATATTATCTGATCCATCAAGTCATAAGGTTGGATGTGCTCAACAACAGTCCATCATTAAATGGAAGTGACACATTTGTGACAGAACCAGGGCAGGCCCAGAGGGCACAAGTAAATTACACGAGGAAGTTGCCCAGATACCTATGGCTCCTACATCTGCTGTGTTGCTCTGTCTCCCAGAATGCACCCATAACATTGTGGGGTATAGCATATAATAAGTTGTCAGAGGAAGAGAAGACTCGAACTTGGTTTACAGATGGCTCTGCACACTATGTAGGCACCACTTGCAAGTGGACAGCTGAAGCATTACAGCCACTTTCTGGACAATCGCTAAAGGACAGTGGTGAAGGGAAATCATCAGAGTGGGCAGAACTTCGGGCAGTGCACCTGGTAGTACATTTTGCCTGGAGAAAGAAATGGCCAGATGTGCGACTATATACTGACTCATGGGCTGTAGCCAATGGTCTGGCTGGATGGTCAGGAATTTGGAAAGAGCATGAGTGGAAAATTGGTGGTAAGGATATTTGAGGAAGAGGTATGTGGATAGACCTCTCCATATGGGCAAAGGATGTAAGTATATTTGTTTCCTATGTGAATGTTCACCAGAAGGTGACATCAGTAGAAGACAACTTTAATAGTTAAGTGGATAAGATGACCTATTCTGTGGATAGCGGCCAACCTCCTTCCTCGGCCACCCCTGTTATTGCCCAGTGGGCCCATGAACAGAGTGGCCATGGTGGCAGGGATGGAGGTTATGCATGGGCTCAGCAACATGGACTTCTGCTCACCACGGCTGATCTGGCTACAGCCGCTGATGAATGCCCAATATGCCAGATACAGAGGCCAACACTGAGTCCCCGATATGGTACGATTCCCCGGGATGATTAGCCAGCAACCTGGTGACAGGTTGATTATATCGGCCCACTTCCATCATGGACGGGACTGTGCTTTGTCCATACTGGCATAGACATATTCTGGATATGGATTTGCCTTTGCTGCATGTAATGCTTCTGCCAAAACTACCATCTGTGAACTTACAGAATGAATGTCTCATCCACCAACATGGTATTCCACACAGTATTGCTTCTGACTAGAGAACATATTTTACAGCCGAAGAGGTGTAGCAGTGGGCTCATGCTCATGGAATTCACTGGTCTTACCATGTACCTCATCATCCAGAAGCAGCTGGATTGGTAGAATGACGGAATGGCCTTTTAAAGATGCAGTTGCAATGGCCACCTAGGTGGCAATATTTTGTGGGGCTGGGGTAAGGTACTTCAACAGGCTGTATATGCTATGAATCAGCACCCTCTGTATTGTACTGTGTCTCCCATAGCCAGGATTTATGGATCCAGGAATCAAGGGGTGGGAGAAGGAATGGTACCACTCACCATTATCCCTAGTGATCTACTAGCAACATTTTGCTTCCTGTCTCCACAATGTTATGCTCTGCTGGACTAGCAGTCCTAGGCTCAGAGTGGGGAAGGCTTGTACCAGGAAGCACGGCAATAATACCATTGAACTAGAAGCTAAGATTTCCCCCTGGTCACTTTAGACTCCTCATACCTTTGAGGAAACAAGCTAAAAAAAAAAAAAAAAGAATCACAGTGTTTTCAGGGGTGATTGACCCAGACAATCCAGGGGAAATTGGATTACTACTCCACAATGGAGGAAAGGAAGAATATTATACAGAGTGCAGGAGATCCCTTGGGGTGCCTCTTAGTATTGGCATGCCCTGTTATTAAGGTTAGTGGGAAGCTAAAACAACCTAATACAGGCAAAGTGACAAATGGTCCAGAGCCTTCAGGAATGCAGGTATGGGTCACTCCATCAGGAAAGAATCAAGACCTGCTGAGGTACTTGCTGAGGGCCAAGGGAATACAGAATGGGCAGTAGAAGAAGGCAGTTCTAAATATCAGCTACTACCCCATGATCAGCTACAGAAAAGGGTATTATAATTGTACTATTTCCCCCTTGTATATAGTTGTATTATAATATAATATGGATAGATTTAGTACTAGTTCTTAAGGATTAACCTATAACAATATTGAAGGTATGAGTGTATTTCTGTTTATAGGTAGAGTAGTATAGTTATAACAATGTTTGGTGCAAGTATATGCATATCCCTGTATCTGGAGACTGATTTAAAGAAATATGTCTAGTTGCCAAGTTGACAAGGGGTGGATTTTAGGGGTTGAAACATTGTGTCAACTTGACTGGATGCCTGGTGATCGATACATTTTATCAATTTGACTGCATTGTCTGGCTGTTTCACACTGTGAGCCGTGAGGACCCTGCCGAAGAATAACTCAGCTTGGACTTTATATCATGGCTTTGTGCACAGACTTGTCAGCCTCTAGATTGGACCCTTCAGCTTTCCGTAGCAGATTCTTCTGCCTTCCTTTGCAGACATAATGGCTGTTAGAGACTGGTAGGAACTAGTAGAAACTGGTAAAGACCAGTAGGGATAGAACATTGCAATGAGTATAAAAGCCTTGGGACTGAATCCTTGAGTTGGCAGTGTGTAGACGCTCTCAGCACACTTCGCCATTTGACTCTGGGACTGGCACATCTTTTTAAAAAAATATCTGTTCCTTGTATTATATCTGTTCCTCTAATAAAATCCTGACTAGCACACAGTGGATGGAAGTATTGGAGGAGGGATGGGGAGAGGAGAGTTTTCAGGTTAATCCTGAAAGGAACAAGGCTTGGAAACTTGATAGGGAAGTTAGCTGTAGTAGATAATAAGAAAACTTAGATAAATATTAAAATGAGGGTTTTATGGAACATGTTTGGTTTTCTTTAATTTTGTGCCAGATTTGTTAACTACAAAACATAATGCCATCTTCGAAGTCCTGGATCACTGACAAAATTTGCTTACCAACTCCTATGCTCTGTAACTTCTTCCTTTTATATCACCATCTTTTCCACCTATGGGCTTTTTCTTTATATATTTTAACAAGCATCATTTTAGCTATGCACAGGAAATTCTCTTCCTGGAGTCAGTTTCAGCAGACAGTAACTCAAAACTGATTCATTAGCCTTTTTTTTTTTTATCAAAGAACATTATACCAGCCATCCATAAATTGCCCACAAGGCATAGCCATTTACTTTAGTAAATTATAGATTTTAATCAATGACAATTTCAGTAAATAGTAACTGATATTACCAATTTCATGCCAATATCCTAGTGAATTTTCTAGTTAAATACTCTAGTGAATTGTTCAGTCCCACTGATATTAACAACAACAAAAAAAAATTGTTTTCACCCTTTTCTTCTTTATTGCCAGGAGGACTAGCTACATTATCTCCCTTCCTTATAACACTAAATTCAGCTTTTCTCTTGGAAACTAGCCCTTCTCCTATGCTGGTTCTTAATCTTTTATATCTATAAACATGTAAACAAGTTTTAATGTTGTTCATGGAAATATTCCGTGTTAGCAAGTTGGTGAAAGTTTCATAAGGTTAGCTTTTGGACACGAGTTTACAAATAGCTGTGGAATGCAAAAACATGCCTACTATTGTCTGGTTGGGTTTGTTTGTTTTTGGTTTTTGTACCTGGAATTGAACTTAGGACTTCACACTTGCCAGACAGGCACCATGCTGCTGAGCTGTATCTCCAGCCCCAGATCTGCTGTTGTAACATGCTTTTCAACTGCATGTCTAACTTCTCTGTGTAAATTTTAGGTTTTTGTGGGAAGAATCATGTTTTAAATGATTCCAACTATATACAGTGACTAGGAAAAGTGTATCAGTTTCTCCTAAAGTTACAGTAGACCAGACTACTTCAATATCTTTGTCTCAGGCAACATCTATTGCACTCCTCCTGGGATCTATAGGTGAATTAGACAGACTCCTGCTAGTCTTCAGAGAGAGGCAAGAGTCCACGTCGGGCAACAGAGAAGCATTGCGTGCAAAGTGGGTGGCTGCACTCTGGGAAGAGGTCCAGTTTATCAAGACATCCAGCTAAGATATTCTGTCAAATAAGAGAAAAAAATTTGTTGCTATTCAGGAAAAATAGTAGAGAACTGGCACTAAGTACAATTGCAATGTATGTATCACAGGCAAGTCAGAGCCACAAGCAGGAGGAGCTGCTTCATAGGTGGTGAATGGGATGGATGGAATAGAGAAATAAGGAGGGTCAAGTGAAAACTAGGATTTAGGAGTATAAGGAGGCTCTGGCACATGGAAAAGCAGTTCAGGGGTATCCATTGGTGCCAGATGTCATAACAAAGTACCATTGGCTTAATGGCAAAAACAACAAAATGTTATTATTCCAGAATTCTGAAGGTAGAGTCCAAGATTAAGGTGCTGCCAGAGTTATTGGTGTCTTATGACTTTTCTCTTCCTGACTTGTAGATGGCTACTTTATTGCCTAGGTCTTTTTTGTTACTTTTAATAAGAAAGAACAATGTGACAGTTTCAAAACACGTTAGTAGTACATTCTCAATAATTGATACAATGCATATTGTTGTTGTTAGAGTAGTTATACAGAGCACAGGGCATAGACATGATAATATTTCTAATTGTTATTGGTACAAAAAATTTCTTCTCATTGAACTAAGAGAAAGTAGTTGTATACATAGTCCAAAATTTCATAATTGCAGTGGATTATTGGCAAAACTCAAAATGTTGGAAGATGTTGATGGAAGCCTTTTACAGCTCAGGATGCTAATCTAGCTTTTTATTTTATGCCTTCTGGTTAAACTTTTCTGCTGGGTGGTTAAGGGCAAGTTAAATCAAGACCTGTATAACAAAACATGTAACTTTTGTATCTCCCAAGGCATCCCCTCAGGATTAACTTTGAAACCATGTACAGTGCTTTATAGAACTGTTGTCAGTGTCAGCCATCTGGATGAGTCACAGCCATTGCTTAACCAACTTTCTCTCTGTGAAAGCCTGAGGGAACGTTTTCTCGCTAGGTGACTCCTTAGGCACACTGTACAACTTTGCTCTGTAGCCCCATAATCTCCTTGAACAGAAAATTTGGGAAACCACTGAGTTATAGGATGTTACAGCACAGGTTCTGTTCTTTACTGAGTCCACACTGACCTTGAAGGGACAGCAGCCAGATTCAGCCAGGCACATCTGGGTGGGATCAAACTTGGTGGATCCCGGCCAAAATTTCAATAGGCACTAATAGAATAACTTCACCAAAGTACAGAGGTCACTGCTGTACAAAATGACAAGGAGAAGGAGCAAGGTGTAATCTCAGGTCCCAAGCCTACTCAGAACAAATACAAGAGACAATACCATGGAAGAATATGGGAATCATTCAGCTGAAATTTCTGAATTGGTAGCATCTGAGGTAGACAGACAAGTTCAGAAACATATAGAGGAACTCAGATCAGAGATAACATCTGAAGTAAAAAAAGAAAGGCATGAATTAATAGATTCTGAAGTGGAAAAACAACTGCAGAAAAGTGCAGAGGAAATCAAACCAGAAATAATCTCTGAAGCAAAAAAAAGACATCTCTAAATTAATAGCATTTAAGTAGGGGAACAACCACAGAAAGGTAGGGAGGAGATCAGAGCAGAAATAATCTTTGAACTAGAGAGAGAAATGATAACTATAATGAAAGACTTAAGTACTACTAAAGAAGACATTAATAAGAAAAGTAGAGAATAGAAAAATGATGAATTCCTTGAATGAGCAATACAGAAAAGAAATAGATCATATGAAACAGTTTCAAAGAGATATACAAGAAAATAAAATCTCAGTCACAAGCTGGCAACACTGTATGAATGAAAGTGAAAACAAAGTTTGAGATCTTGAAGACACAGTTGCAGCTAGTGAAAAGGTAAGAAAGGATCTCTTAAAAACAACTAGGATGCAGGAAAAAATAATTCAACATCTTCAAGATGATGCAAAATGAACAACATGAGATTAATAGGAATAAACAAGAAAGGAGTCAATACAAATGATATAAAAAAGAATATGGGCAGAAGTAATAGCAGAAAACTTCCCAAATATTGCCTAGGTCTTTACATGACAACTTCACTGTGAACGTAGAAATGGACCAAAGGAAGCTCAAGAGACCTAGTATTTGTTCTTATAAGGACAGAAGGTCTCCTGGATTAGAGTGCCACACTTCTGATCTCAGGCAACCCTAGTTACTTCTCTAAAGTCTTTGTCTCCAAGCAAAGTGACACTGGGGGCTAGGACTTGAACACATGCTTTCTTCATAGTGGATATAATTCAATTCCTAATGAATTTCCTAAATATAGCCATTTGCAATGGCATCCTTGTTAAAAGGGCTACTTCAGACTTGTCTCAGTAAGGGCTAATTAAATTCCTCAAAGTTACACACTTAGAATACTGTACAACAGACTTTTGGAATTCAAGCAATAGGATGGACTTTGGAGCCCTCCCTTTTAATCACTGTACAGGCTGCCTCCAAGCAGGAAATTTTTCATCATTTCCTCTACCAAATAGCTATATTTAATTATTTTTGTTTTTCTTATGCTCCAGAGTCCTGGCAGTTCTCGTGTTATTTTTGTCACTATCTTAATTTCCCTTACCTTACAAAAGACTTACTTTAGTAGATCATAAAACAAGGGAATTATTTTCTTTTCTTAAACCTGACAGATCAAAAACATTTCTAGTTGTCAGAAAAGTAAATTTTTACAACTTTATAGTTCTAGAAATATAAATACTTTTAACTGTTTGTTACCAGGAGCATAAATGTAAAATGCATCAGGGAATATTTGATATTTTCAATATAAATATCAGTATTGACAGTACTGACAAACAGTATAGACAAACGTATTCTCATTGGACCAACTGAAAAATTTACGTAATATTGAGCTCAATGGACAGCTTTTAAAGTATGTTTAAATATAATTGTATGTATTTATGTATGTATGTATGTATGTATGTATGTATGTATTTATGTTATGGCTGGTTCAGCCTGCTCTGGGGTGGGGCTGACACAGCATGTGGTGCTGGGGATCAAACCATGGTCCCTGTGGATGCTTAAGCTTTCCTAAGTAGGGGCTTTAGACCACTGAACCATCTCGCCAGCCTCAATAATTGTCATTTTTTAGAAAGAAATAGTGAAAATCTCATTTCACTTAATAGCTTGAAAGTATTTCTAATGAAGCATGACACCTAACTCCTCCCTAGGAATCTGATGCAATGGAAGTGTGTTTGTTGCTTTGCTTTTATGAGACAGAAGTAGTGATAAGAAGCCAAGGTCCTATATGCATGATGTGGCCCACACACAAGTGTATTAAGTTTGTGATGCAGGAACAGAAGCCATCAAGAGTCCTGATGGCCTGAGATGCCTAACAAGAGCTTACGTCAGAAAAAGAAAAGCACAGAACTTCATTTTCTGATGGTGGAGCAGCACAGGATCATAGACCCTTCCACAGTGGTGGAAATGATCTACTTCCTGCAATGCCACAAGAGGTGGGACTAGCCATGCATTGCTGAGCATTTGAAATGTGGCCAGCATGAAAGAAGAGCTCAATTTCAGAACTTCTGTTTCACTTAAACTTAGCTAAGCCATGCTTGGCTGTTGACTATTGCATTGCGGCATACAGGTTTAGAGTACAGTTAAGATGTTCAGTGTTAGCAACCTAAGTCATCTCTTTCTCCAGAAGTCATAAGGAAAGGACTAAGATGGATTCTCCAGCAGAGATAAATGAATGTAGAATAGGGAAAGCCACATTCCTAGTCCCAGTTTCCAGTTGTTTCCATTACATGCATCTCAGTTTCAGTTTGCAGACCAATAAAACCCAGTACAAATTGCACTGATTTTGCTTTAAGAGACAGCTCTGGTTAGCAAGTGGAGCATGCAACAGAGGTGATGGATCTGGAATTGAGTACTGATGCCTTGTGTTGCTTCTGAATAGACCCACATTTCCCTGAATATTAGTTTATTCAGCTGCACTGAAGTGGCTGTACTCAGCAAACAGGCAACAGTGCCTCATCGGCTGTAACTGTCTCTGTTTTACACAATCATCCAAATGATCGAGTGTTACTGAAACATTTTAAAAGCCAGTGTTCTTGGTTCACAGGCAGGTATAAAGCTTCTAGACCACTACTGATTTAAGATAAACCTTCTAAGAAAGAACAAAAGTGCTTTTGATTTTCTGCAAGAATGATTTTTGATAGGCTAGAACTGTAACAATAGCCCAAACATATGCTTTCTTGCATAGAAATGGCCAGTGGCACTGTCTGTGTGCTCCTGGCTCCACGGCATATTACCCTAGGCTACTTGCTTTCTACATGCACGCCCATAGCAGACCTGTGCAGTGGGCTTGGCCCTGGATTCCATGCAGCAGCGGCAGTGTACTTCGCTGTCTCTGATGAATGGCCTTGAAACCAAATTTATACAGGGGTTTACCAAGACTAATCAGGTAATTACACCCCAGGCCAGGCAAGGGGTTTGCAGGCAAGCAGAACAGTTTTATTGTATTTGCTTCACATTTTAGCCTTGGTAAAATGAGGTTTCGTGTAAACTCTCAGTCTGTGTGGTGTTTTGATTGTAATTACTCCTGTTCACGAAGCAGGCTAGGAGTTTACAAGGCTCAAGGTATGCTCTGTGACATGGAGCACAATGACCTCACGCTGTCAAACTAGCAGGACCCCTGCACCACTAAGAATGGTCTCACTTTCCTCCTATGTCTAGGCCATCAGCTTCTGTGGCAAATAGACACAGAAGCTCCATTTCTGGGCTCTAAGGCTCATTATTCTATCATCAGATATGTATTTTCAAACCTAGGATTGTATGTAAGCCAGTCTACACCTAATATTTTAACAGAAAGATGACCAGTTGAAATTTTAAATGTTTCACACTCCTCTTTCTGCTTTTTAGAAAACTCTCTATAGAGTTTTAATGTGCTCTTAAAACATGAGGTAACCACCAGAAATAGCTGTTTGATTTAAAAAGCCCATGGTGGAGGTGCTTTTGCTAATCTGACATCAGGGAAAACTCAAGTTCAGATTTCATGCTTTGGAAAGCAATAAAAATGAGCACCTGGAAATCCAGAGGCAAGGGCAAATTGCTATTCAAAGCAGGTGTGTCAGCTTCACAGCAACATAACTGAAGCATTCCATGTTTCTAGAATCTTCTGCTTAGGGCCCAGGCCCAGCAGCAGATCCCTGGAGGTCCTTTGTTATTAGAGTTCACAACTATCCAGTATCTTGCAAAGAAAAAACTGCTGGTTGTGCCTGGGATGATGGATAGGCAACTGGTTCAAATTATTGCCCTCAAATAAAAGAACCAAAACCAACAGATTCCATATGTCTATGATCTTTACACTAGAAGGCATTTCTACAATTTTTTTTTTTTTCAGTTTTGGATTCTTTTTTTAAATTTTTCTTCTTGGATCAGTCTGAATCATGTAAAGAAGTGCTATATATTACTGAAAAGCTTTTTATAGATCTCACAAAACGACCTTAATAAAGTCCTCTTGGGCCAGATTATATTTGAATAATTTCTGAATTTCAAATTATTTAATATGCACCAATCACAGTAATATTCTAAACAGAAAACTACAATATTCTATGTAACCATTATTTAGAAAGTCAAAAAGATATGAAAAAAACTAGGTACATACATGAACCCATTACTTGCATGTGCCTTTATTGATTACTCGTATAGATAGACTGAATAACTATTTTTCACTCTACTCTGTATCTTTGCTTTTACCATGTAGTTTTCAGGTCTTCTACTATAGGTTGAGTGTACAGCATTTTCTTATCTTACCAGCACTGAGTTTGAGTCCAGTGTGTTTTGGCCAATATAATACCAATGGACAAGGCATAAGCAAGTATTTGACATGTATATATGCTATTGACTTTTTGTCTGCTTGTGCTCCTATCTTTGCCAGCAAAACCTACCCTAGTTGGTTGCTGCCCACTTATTGTAGGTGTCAGAACATACCTGAACCCAGAGGCCAGCAAAGGGCCAAAGCAACTGGAGCTATAACTTGAAGGACACTTTCTCCCTAAATTCAGCCTAGATCTGCTGATCCATAGTCAAACACCAAACCAGGTAGGAGGGGTAGGAGGATTAGTCTATACGATGCAGATCTTTGGTGTTATTTATTGCATAGCATTTTCATGGTAATTGTTAGCAATGTCCTGAGCACTGTGCTGGACCCTGGACATATGTAGATCAATTAGAGTCAGCCACTCCACTTGAAAAACTAGACTTCATTAGAGGACATACAAATACAAATAGTAAAGTATTATTAGTGGTGTATTATTAAATGCAAAAGTTTGGACCAGGTTTTCTAAGGAACATGGGTATGGGAGACAGTGAGAAATAAATCAAAGAAAAAGATGAATTGCTACCAAGATAGAGTCTTACTTTACTATTTATTTATTTATTATTGTCTTTTTTGAGACAGGGTCTTGCTATGCAGTTTAGACTGGCCCTGTGGGCTGTCTAACCTTCATGTTATTGTTTGCCTGCCTTATAGCAAATGACATCATCCTTTATCTACAGAAGATGACTTTGTGTTGCCCTTTCATGGCTTCTGAAATTCCTTAGACACCAAGAAAAGAAGGCAAGGTAAGAGAATAGATGTGCCAGTTATTGGTCTTAGTCAATAAAGGCAAACTCTGTGACAGTCTTTTCAGTGAGCATAGTTGCATCTGTTCCCATATCACTTATTATATGTGACTGTTATGAGGCAGAAATGAGATAATGCTTGTAAACCTCCTGAGAAAGAGCATTGTACATAGAGTGTTATTTCTACCATTCTTCAGATTACACATTTTTAGCTATTAGGTCCTCACCATGAAGTTCTGAACTGATAGAAACCTTACATACAGTCTATTCTCTGATCCAGACCCTACCTGCCTTTACCCACATATATATATACATATATATATATATATGTATATATATATATATATATATATATATATATATATACATATATATTGTAGACAAACTAAGGCCCAGATCCAAGGCTAAGTTGCAGATAGTGGCAGAGTCAGAACTGGAACTGGATTATCCTGGTTCTCAAAAGTGTGATTTCATAAGCCAAAGTGAAATAAGGGAATTTACCTTAGGGGTTGTTGATCAATGTGGAAAAATCTACTTATAAGGCTTTGTGTAGCCCATCCTGGGGTATCAGCACCAAGGCACAGCGAGGGAAGTCTGCCCGACCAGGCATTGAGACAATGCACCAACAGTGCTGTCCACATAACCAGTGGGAGAACTTTGGAATGGAAAGTAGAAGCACTACAGCTCTCTCTTTGCAGCTCTACATCTACTTTGTAGTGGGACCTGTGAGACAAGACTGTAAACTACTACACATTGACCATGATGTCGTCTGTTCCAGTAGAACCTAGACAGACACCCTCCTCCCCCATGGGGCTGATTTAGCTCTCCAGGGTCATGACATCCTTTTCTAACTCCATGAAAGCCATGCTGCTTTACATAGTGGAGAAGCTTCCTTTCCTCCAACACACACACACACACACACACACACACACACACACACACACAGACACACAGGCCAAACAAAGGCAGGAGTTGCTGCTCACTATAGGAAACCTGTTAAGCCAACATTTATAGTCCCTTTCATCAACAATATCATTGAGTTTCAGAGAAGTTCTGATGCTTGGTGTGGACTAGAACAGCAAAACAAAGATGTCTATCCAAAACTTGGCCTTCTCAAGATTTGTCTTTGTGTAGTGACGAATATGTTGGTCATTCTTATGCAGGGTGCCCTTTCTCAGTGTTCTTGGCTGTGGCTCAGTGCCATGCAAGACAGCAGATGCCAAAATCTCCACCGTATTTTTCCTCGCTAAAGAAGAGAGCTCATTTTAAACAAGTGATTTAAAACAGATAATATGGTCTTTCCTTTCTGAACTCCAGGCTGCCAGGTATTTACCCCTCAGCCCCCACACTCAGAGGTGAGTGCTCTCAGGAGAGGCAAAGTATTGACATGGAAGTCTCTATTTCTAAGTGTGAGCATACATGTGTGTTGGGAGGGGCTTTCACAATTAGTCACTCCACACTCAGATTCTGGACACTGTGTGAGGCCTTTGTTCCCTGATGCCAGTTAAGACTCTGTGAGCCTATGTGGATAATGTTGTCAAAGGTTGGCAAGTAACCTACCCTGCTGGAACTTTCATAGTAGAGCAAAAAATGAAAGACGTGAATGTCAAATGGAAACTTAAAGTGACTTTTTAAAAATGTTTGTGATTGTGCGCAGAGAGGCCCGAGTGCCTGCTAGCCAGGCTCAGCAGCACATCACTTTCCCAGCGCTTCCCTCTGTCCCTATCACCCATCAGCAATCTCCCGCCTTTACTTAAAACCTACATATAGGGGAAAAAAACCCTCACTATTTCCGTGTGACCTGAAGGAATGAATGTCAAGTTGGTTCCATTTTTCAAATATGAGTTGTTATAGTAAGTTTAAGAGGCCACCAGAGCCCTTTGCATTAGGAACAAATCACAAATCATCATAACGCTACACCTAAGTCCCCTTTTATGACATCAATAAATCAAGAGCAGCCGAGCCGTGTGAAAACTACCACAGCAGTCACACTGCCAGGTTCCTAGAGACGCCAATGCCTCAACGTCTTTAGCTTTGCAGTGTGTGTTTTGGCTGCTGGAGGCTCAATTTTTCAATTAAGGATTTGAAAAAAAAAATATGTGTATGTGAAAGAGAAAAAGAACAGCTTCAGGTAAATTTGCCATGCCAGACAATGAGGCTCTTGTTCTTTATGAATTTTATTTATTTATTTTAACTTTATTTTTTGTGTTCAACTTTTGAAGAGTCTTGGATGTGGAGTCCCGCCAATGAGTGTTTACACAAAATTCACTGTTACCTTGACTGTAAATTAAATGCAAGTCTTCAGAAGATGCCACAGGGGGTTAGAACTATTAAGAGCTCTGAAAACCTGCTGAGGTTTCACCTACAAGTTATGCTGCTCAGGTATTTGTTGGAATCCTGGGTGGTTTTGCAAAAACCTTTCTTGCATGATTCTAGGCATAGTAACTTAAGACTTGATCCATACCCCTCACCTAAAGTTGGCCTATCCAAATAAATGGTGGAATTTCAAAAATACTTTGAGTATTTTATTTACTTGCTACAATAATTTAGCAGCTATTGCTAATTAATAAAAAATGAGAGCTCAGGTATTAAAATAATGAAACTAATCAGTTCCATAGCCTTCCTGAATATTAATCTTTGACATGAGTTTATGCTAATATATTTTTTAAATTATATGATTTATTCTGTTCATCATAAAGGAAAAGTATATTGAAATAATTTCATGTCGTTTTTTCAGGGGCTGCTAATTGAGTCCACAGTATGTCAGATTGGTCACTCTGGTGGCCCTAATAGAAATTGAAGAATTGTTTGGGCCTTGTTATGATTTGCATCTAGTTCCCCTTCACGCTCCATATTCCTGGGGGCTTCTTCCTTCACAGCATTTTAACATCAATCCCTATCCTCCAGGCCCACTTGTACACTGGCAGCTTCTGCAGAGCCTCCTGGCCGATTGTCTACTGCCTTTCACAACCCTTTTGCCTTTTGCTCCTGGCAATACCAAACTAAGCTCCCTAAAGCTCCACTCTCACCATGATTCCCAGTGGCCTCTGAAGTTACCGTGGTGCTTTCTCACTCGCAAATGAGAGGGCATTAGCAGCTGTGCTGTTTGAAAGAGCTAACTAAATTAACCATCACAGTACCCGCAAACACAGTCAGGAGTGCGCACAGGCCTCAGTGAGAGTTCTGTCTTGTGAGACTTGACCACATATTTTTAGGTATGTTCTCTTTATTAAACTACCCACACACTCTGGAAACTTGATTCATTCTAATAACATACACAAAGATCATTGTAACCCAGGGTACGGACTTATTCATTTTCAGTGGCCCAAACTGCAGCAGGCCTGGGAACAGGCCTGACCCAGGCACACCCTTCCTGGTGAGTGCTTCCCTTCAGAGACCAGACTATTTATCAGAGGCTGTGTGGGAGAACAGAATTGGAAAAAGGAAATTGATTGTTGCTTGAAGGAAATGTGTGTCATACTCGGACAGCCCAGTGCTGACCCTCTCTGCCCAAGAGAGAGCAAAGACTCAGGAGGACGCAGAAGGGTCCTTATCATGAGAATCAAAGCATTGATGCCCTGGGGTGACAGGCAAGCAGAGGTCCTGCCTTGATCTACTTATGTGTTTTTGTTACTTTCCTCTACTAGAATAAACACACACACAAAGAAGCCACTGCCTGTTCCCAGATTTTGTGGCATCCTGGCATCTCTTCATGTTGTTGTTATAATTGGTTTGCTTTCCTTTTAGGCTCTGTTCATTAAAAAGTCATATTTTTTATTCTTTTATTAAATTGCATGAGGTACTGCCAAATATTTGCTACCTACTATTTATGCCCATGGCATTGGGTGTGACTTCTCAACTTCTATATCATCAGGATTTTTCTGCTGTTCACTCACGGTTCCTTAATCTACCACCGTCAAACAGCCTGAAGTTCACTTGGCCATTACAAACCTTTTACGCTCCTAACACAGCCTAACATATTACATCCACCTTCACACTGTTAGGAGATACTTTGCATTTTTATTTTATATTCTTTTTGTAACCCTTTTTAATTATTATTTTATTAAAACATGAAGTTTACATTGATCTTAGGAAGTAGATACATACTTACTAGTCTTGATTCTATTTCTCTTTCTCCCCTCACTTCCCTCCTTTCATCTTGAGATCCCATTGGCTCATTTTAATTCATTACTTAAACATTTAATTGTTATCCTTATTACTTTAGCAGTTTATGTTAGCAGTGTTTAAGGTTTATATTCATTTGGTACATCTGCATGAAGTATTTTAAATCCTCTTCTCTTATTAAGGGTTTCTACTGAAACTTCAATGAAATTCAGGGCAAATGGAAAGTAAAGAGTCAGACACAAGAGGAAATAAGACAAAGGCCTCCATATCATTAAGTAAAATCATAAGACTTCATACAGATAAGCACATGATTTCCAAAGAACAGCAGAAACAGCCAGTCTATGTGTTCAGAAGAACCCATTTTGCTCTGCAGGGTGTGGTGAATATAACTGACCTCCAAGATGCCTGACAACTCTTCTGGCATGGCTTTCTCTGAAGTCAAAAGTGAGCTATTTTCCAAAGTTCAGGATCTATTCTGGGCCTCCCTCAAACTGACCTCTCTGAGACATCCATACTATTGACTGTATTTTCTTTCGAAAGCATTCTTTCTTTAATCCTAAACTTTCCTTGTCCTACTCTTTCTTTTTTCTCTACTTTCAATCTCCGGTAATAATTACCTAATCTCTTCTTTCCTATCACTATGGTGTTTTTCACAGGCCTAACTTAAGCCCTCACCGTATATTGTACATCTTTCCTCTAGGTATTATAATCTATGTGTAGTTTGGAGAATTGAAAAGAACACTAATCTTTTAGGATTCAATAATAGTTGTTATTTTGCATATTTTTCTTTAGTTATTCAGATTACTAAATATAAGCATGAAAAACTGCTCAAAAAATTAATAAGAGAAAAAAATTCTCCTTTCAATAGACCAACAGGAGTTAGCAGCATAATTATCCCAGCCATCCGGTGTGCATATGTATGCATTTCTTTTTCCCTTCCTTTCTTTTCTCCTTTCCCCATCCCAGTTGTTCTTTCTATTTGAAGTTTCTGTCCCTTTCACAGTATTTATTGTACCTTTCATATTTTGTTTATTCTTGCAGGTTCTTACTTTAGGGAGATAGTATGATGTTTACACACATGGGTATGAATTATTTCACTTGAGTATGGTATCTAGTTACATCTATTTACCTATAAAAGCCTAAAGTTTATTTTTTATAGCAAAGTAATACTCCATATGCCTCAGTTAATGGGCATTTGGGTTGTTTCTCAGATTTAGCTGTGTCAAATTGTTCTGCTACATATATGAGTGCACATGCATCACTACGGTATGATGTTTTCAGTTCTTCTGGAAAAATGTCCAGGAAGAGAATAGTTAGGTATCCAGGATGAGAAAGAGACATCCAGCTCTAGTTTTTTGAGAAATCTCCACACTGATTTCCATAGTGCTTGTGCCAATCCATGCTCCCAACAGTAGAGAAGGGTTCCTTTTCCCCACAGCCCCTCTAACATTTGTTATTGGTTGACTTCTTGAAAGTCATTCTTTCTGGAGTGAGATGGAATCTCAATGTGGTTTTAATTTATACTTCTTGAATGGCCAATGATGTTAAACATTTTTTCATATATTTATTTCAGGTTCATATATTTATTTGTTCAACTGAGAAGTGTGTATTCATCTATGACATCCATTTTTAATGACTCCTTGAGAACATTAACTTTTTGATTGTTGAGATTCTGCCTTCCTCTAAACAGTTTTTTGAAATACCTGTTATTGGTTCAGTAGCACATTAAATATAGAAAAAATTCAAGTTATTTTTAAAATTATATTTTAATTGACAGATAATTGTATATATCTATAGTCTATGATGTGGTATGTGATATAGAGGTTGAGTAATATACCTATCACCTTATATCCTTATTGTTTCTAGAGGACATTGTACTAAGATGAAACTTTTTCAATGGACAATGGTGCAACCGCTGTATGCAAATAGAGAAATGATATGTTAGGATTCATTCGTTACCACTGATGACAATTAAACATTAGTTTAGTGTAGTTAATAAATAGGACAAGGACAGAAATCAAGCAGATAAATACCTTAGTCATTTCTTCTCTTTCCTTCAGTTGAGACATAGAGGAAATTGTGAGGGAAAATGTACTCTTAATCACCCTGTAGGTTGTAATTAACCATGGAACAAAGACTCCTTTTGTTCCTGCTTTCCCTAGGTTGCAGTTTGTCATCTGCAGTAGAAGAAATTTAAAGTAAATCTATCTTTGTGGGTTTGCTGGAATATTTTAAGCATCTCAGTCTCCTGGTTAAAAAATAACAGCAGAAAGTTATCTGAAAGATCATAGTAAGGAAAGTATTTCACAGATGAATTAGACTGTTTCCATTCTTCCTGCTGAAATATTTATTTACGTGTTTGCAATTACAAGTCAGCCACCTGCATTCTCAAGCATTCCTTGCACCAAAAACTTAGCCTCAAGGAGCTGATCAGATAAGAAATTAAAAACTGGCTTTATAGTAGACTTAGAGTCTGAGATCTCTGTTCAATAGCTATTCCTAGCACACAACGTGCAATGATAAGACCTCATGTTCTAGCTGAATGAACTGGCCTGGAAATTTTAAGTACCATTTTCCATTCCTGGTTGCCCACCTGGAAATTTATAGAACACATCTCTTACTCCTTTACAAATCAGAAAGCTTCTATTTTTATATAAAAATACTTATTCTGTTGTATAAATATCCTTGGGCAAATAAAAAGCAAGAAAATCTTTTTTTTTTTTTTTTTTTTTTTGTCCTACCTGGCTAAATCCCAGTATGAAAATCACCAAAATGCATAATAGATGTAAGACACTACCCTAGAAATGCATGCAATGACTAAAACGGTTTGAATTTAATGAAAAAAAAGCTTGAGCTACAAATATGCCTGACATGATTCACCCAGCTCACCAACTGAACAGGAAATGAGAAGAAGCTAACTCATGACACACTTATATTGGCTTCTAGCCACCCAACACGTAGCATAAAATAAACTTCTGCACTCTTTCTCACTCAAATTACAAACAAAAATTTTACTCTATGTGAAACTGCTTAATCTTCAGCACAATTTAATCTTCAGTCTCTCTCTTAAGAAATAGACATAGCACTGAAGATCAACTCCCAAAGAGAGTCAAAACTGGACAAATATTATAATACTTATCAATATTATGCAGAAACACACATACACATGAAGACTGTCTAAATTTTTATAAAAGTAATGAGGTAGAAACAGGATGATCTAAGGGCCGGGGAGATAGCTCCATGACACAAGTGCCTGCCTGTCAAGTGTGAAGTTGTGAGTTCAAACCTTCGTCCTGAAAAGAAAGGAAGAAAGAAAGAAAGAAAGAAAGAAAGAAAGAAGGAAAGAAAGAAAGAAAGAAAGAAAGAAAGAAAGAAAGAAAGAAAGAAAGAAAGAAAGAAAGATAGGGTGATTTTTTCAATAAATATTACTTGGTTAATTAAATAACTATAAAAGAAAGTATACTTAAGCTCTTATCTCAAGTACTACTAAATATTATTCCAAATGAATCATGGTTTGTATTTGAAAGATAATATAAATTTTATTAAAAGATATATAGAAATCTTTATAATTTGGAGTATATAAGATTTGTAAATAGAATTAAGGAAAGGATTTATAAATTTTATTGAAATAAGTTATTTTTCAAAAGATACAATTCAAGGATAAGTAGATAGCCCACAGAGGGGGAAATATATAATTTTTCATATATATATATTCAAGAGACTCCTGTCTGGAAATATTGAAATCAGTAAATCTCTAGGAAAAAGACCAACCCACTGGAAGAAAATATCAAAGCTCTGAGTAGCCACTCCACAAAGAGGACATCTACTATATGCACATAAGCATCTCAAAAGTTCCTAACTACCTTAAGTTGCAATAATGGCTCATTGCTTCTCCACCCTGTCTTCTCTCCATTTGCCATCTAACTTGGAGGAGGCACTGACTCTGAATCTGAGCTAGGATGTGTGACTCACTTAAACCAAGAGGATATTAGCAAATGTTGTGCACACAAAGATTTGTGAACTATAGGACTTGCATAGTGAGGTTCATTTGCTTTGACACCTGAGTCATTTCTACGAAAATGCTTCCAAGAGACTTGTAAAACTAAGATGTGTGACCGCAGTCAATCCAGGTGCACCCAGTCTGGATCAACCGAAAGATGCCCTCAGACAGGGGAGCTATTCCAGCCACAAAAAGAACATTGGCACTGCCAAAATTCCACAGCTGACTCTGTATGTGAGATCCACACTATTTACCCTGTAATGCCACTGGTGTTTTGTGGTTACTTGTTATGCTGCATTATTATGGCAATATGTAACTGATACAATTAGTCCAAGAAAGAGAGAAATAAACTCAAGGAAAAACTATTATATGTACTCTAAAGTTGCTGAAATAAAAAGAAAGACAATCCCAAGGGCCAGTATGAATTTAGAGTAGCCAGAATTTCACATATTGCTGGTGTCACCGTGGACAGCTGTTTGTAATGTTTTTCACAGGTGAATGTATGCTCATCTTGTGGCAAGTTCCACTTGTTCATGTATAACAGAGATGTGTCGACAAGCATGCTTGCTTCAGGCATGGGCAGAACTGTCGTCAAAAGGCTACCAACTGCACAAATGTTCATCAACAACGGAAAGGAGAAGTTGTGATATATTTATACAGTGAAATACCACATGCCAGTGAAATGCATTAGCATGCCGTACTCTATGGTATAAATAAAATTCATACAAGTTATATTGAACAAAAGAAGGATGACATATCATATGATTGTATTTGTATAAAAGATTAAAGCCAGGGGAAGGTAACTGGTATTACAGTAAGTCAGCAGAGTGGTTATTCTCAAGTGGGAAGAGGTTACTGGATAAGGGTAAGCGTATTCTAGAATATTCCCGTTTCTTTTCTGACTGTGAGTTGTGTGGTGTGTTCAGTTTGTAAAATTCCATCAAACTGAATGTTGTGATACATATACATTTCTACATGTGAATTAGACTCCAGTGGAAGGGTTATCCGAGGTTTACAACCAAGGTAGTAGTAAAAATAGATACTAGAGATGATTCTAGAGTTCAAACTACATTTAACAGCAAAGTTAAAGCAGCATCAGCTTCAGCACAGCCAAGTCAGTCTCTGCCTCAGTGAGTGAAATGCAGAGAAGCCCGCTGGAGTGGCTTGCCAACTGTGGTTCACTTGTTATCCCCAGCTGAGCTGAACCAGTGTGGTGCTGCGTGTGGGAGGCCCACCTGAGGATTGCTGCCGGGAGCATCAGAGGCAGAACTAGAGAAGCTACTGAAAGGTTGTTAGGAAGGCTGTTTGGAACCTGTTAGAGAACTGTTGGAAACTCCCGGTTCTACTGGGAGGAACTTGTCATGCTGGCATTCCTGATGAACTTAACTGTTTTCATTGGAAGAGGAGCTTAGTACATTATTGTTGCTAAGCATGGCTGTGATTCCTTTTGGGGAGCTCTGGTGTTCACCTTGAGCATTGTTTCCTGGATTCAGTTCAGATCCCTCCACCTGCAAGCACAGATCCTTCATCTTGCTGGCATAGGCTTTCTAGCTTCTACCACTGACAGTTAGGGCCTTTCCAGCACAGACCCATGAAGTAGGTCTGCATGAAACTTTGTTGTGGGCTCTAGGCCTCCAGTGGGACTAGTGGGAGGCATCATTATGAACTTTAGGTTTTCAGCTGGACTCATGCAGCATATTAAGATCCAGGCCTTCAGCTAGATTCTTTGGTCTTTAATATGTGGACAGATTTCCTCCACAGTTTTTACATGATTTTTGGGTGATTCACTATAAAGCAATTTTATGAAATGTGTCCTGTATTGCATTGTTCCCCTTGCAAAAAACTCAAACCACAGTACCCATCCTGTGTTCTTCTCTTCTTCTTTTTTTTTTTTTTTTTTTTGTGTGTGTGTGTCTTTTTGAGACAGGGTCTCGCTATGCATTTCAGGCTGGCCTTGAGCTCACTTTTGTAGCCCAGGCTGGTCTCAAACTCGCACCAATCCTCATATCTCAGCCTCCCAAGTTCGGGGATTACAGGCGTGCGGTGTTCTTCTCTTCTATCGCTGAGTAGCAAGTCCTAGAGAAGCTGCTTAATGCTAAACCCTAAAAAGGGCTCTTCCATGCCTGTGTACAAACATTTAGAAAGGTGCACATGCTTGTGCTCATGTCCCATTAGAAATATAAGTGAGGAAATGTAGCCTTTTTGGTGGGGATTACTGTTCAGTCAGAAAGCAGGCTTATTTTTCTATGATGGAAGAACAGAATGAATATCAGGAGCCAATGGCAAATAGACACAACCTTCTTCTGATGCACTCACTGCTGTTGTGCCCTTTAACTTTGCCAATGATTAGAAATAACGCTTCTTCCTGTGCAACAGTTGGCAAGGCTTTTGTAAAGAGCCAGCTGGTAAATATTTTAGGCTTTGCTGACCAACTGTGCTGCAACTATTCTGCTACTATGGAACAAAAGCAGCCATAGACAATCTGTGCATGACTGTGGTTCTAATTTAATTATTTCTATTTCCAAAGTTGGGCAAAGGCCAAGTATTCCCCATGGACTACTGAGATCGGATCCTGTGACTGGGGTTCTAGACAATCAGGAAGTCCTCTGAGAACAGAAATATGAACTGTCTTGTTTTCCCCCACATCCTCATCCTCAATGAAATATAGTCATTGTTCAAAGGCATTGGTAGAAAGATCTGCTTTTTGGTATTATAATTTTCATGCTAAGTTTGGTAACAGAAAAAGAGTTAAGCTGAATTTCAGCAAGAGATGATACAGCATTCACAGTGAATGCAAAGGAATAAAGGCAGGGAGGAATGTGTGTGTGTGCATGTGTGTGGGGAGGGGAGGGTATTGAGTGGGACAGAAGTGAAAGAATAAAAAATGAAAAACAAATAAGCCTGGTGTTATGACTTGTATCTAAATGAACCCATGAGTCAAGAATGGTGGTTCATGCCTGTGATCCCACAAGTTGGGAGGCTGAGACAAGAAGACTGCTGTGAGTTAGAGGTCAGTTGGGGCCTCATAGTGAGTTCAAGGCCAGCTTGGATTACAGTGTGAGAAACTGTTTCAAATGAACAAGAAAGAAAGAAAGAAAGAAAGAAAGAAAGAAAGAAAAGTTATGCCCCCTAAGTCCTCATGTACTCATAGGTGGAGCTTTGGGCAGGTGAGTGGATTGTATGTGTATGACACTAGATTGTAGATGTGTGATAGCGAATAGCCCATTGATTAGCTGTGCATAACTCTGGGTGTCGCTGAAGAGGAAAAGTCTACCTTGGGTGTGGGTAGCACCAACCAATAGTCTTGTTATCTGAATAGAATAAAGAGGGAAAGAAGAAGGAATACGTGCTGCTTTTGCCTGCCATGCCACGACCTGGCTCTCTTGTGCCATGCCACTTTACATTAGAGTCAGCTGACTATGGACTGAAACCTCTACAAACTGTGAGCTAAAATAAACCTTCCCTCCTTTAATTTGTAAGTTTGGGTATTGTGACCCAGTGAGGAGTGATAACTAAGATATTGGGTGTGCTCATGGGGTCTTTCTAATTAGTAAACAAGCCCAACATCAATCTTCTCCAGCACAAATATTCTTTTGGATTGTTTTCATGCAGGGAGGCTATAATGAAGGTCCAGGAAAGGTAAATTTTTCTCACAATGAGGGCATCTAACCATGCTCCAAGCCTGAGGAATCAGTCTTTGTTCAAGTTGAGTGATCTTTTCCTTTTGGGGTCAACTCCCGCGTCACAATCATCCTTCCCTCTCTGAAAATGATCCAGGGAAACTCTGTGCTCCTTCTTTTGGCATTCCACAAATAGAACAGAGTAAGATATTAATGAAGAGCGAAAACAGTTTTCCATTTATTTTGATTTCTGAAATATACTTGGAACAGCTTATCCCAGAGTAGCACTATATCAAAAAAGAAAAAAAAAGCCATAATCTAAAAAACTAACCCCTTTTAAATGATAACCAACTGCATTTGTATTTTCATAGAATTACTTTATTTCTGTAAAAAACAGAATTTCCATTTTTCCAATCAAGGAGCTGAGTTTCTAAAGCTTCCTGTGGTCTATTTACATTTCCTACAGTAACCTTCTTAGGCAAGAGACCAAGGAAAATATGAAACTTATTTTTTTCTATTTTATTTTCCCTTTTTAAAGGAGCCTCTATGTTTTCCTGGCCCCATTAAAGGCTCAGAAATAACAACTTTCAAATAAAAGTCAGTAACAGATTAACAGATGTCTCTTTACAAAAATTATTGGCAGTTTTCAGTTATACCATTGTCTCTAGCTTGGGGTTGAGGTTTGAATACTAATATTACGTTGTCTTTCTTTCTTGAAAACAGTTAATTAGAAAAATAAAATTGTCAGATGAATGGACATATCTTTGAACTGAAGAACAGAGTGCTTGAGACTGGAAGGCACTTCTAAGGAGGGGAATACTGCCGATGGGAGTGTAGGGAATTGAAGGTTTAAAGAGATTATAGTTGCTGATTTATTTAGCCAGTGCTCACTGAGGACTTTTATTTGACCATCACTGATGGAGGGAAAGAGAAAGGCCTATCGGTCATGATGCTGCAGACCCAGAGGTCATCCACAGAATCTACTTTATTGCTTGGTTGATTGACTAATATATTGTTGTGTTTGGTACAGGGTCTCACTATGCAGGTCAGACTCACTACAATCCTCCTGTTTTCAGTCTCCCCAGTGCTGGAATTACAGTCATGCACCACCATGCCTGGACTTGGTGGTTGGCTCAGCATTCCCCAGGGCTGAGGCTGGCACTGCATGAGGGCCAGGGGATTTAACCCTGGTCCCTGCACTTGTTCAAGCAGGAACTTAGTCTGCTGGGCTGTATCTCCAGCCCTTAAACTCTACTTTAAATAATGTTCTTGCTTGATTATTTCTGAAAGGATATAGGAAAGTCAAGAAGTCCTCACAACAATTTGTATAATGAAGCTCAAGGTTAATTATTATTATACGAAGTTCTCCTGCAAAAAGTAATAATAATAATAATTTCTCCTGCAGTAATGCAGAACCTTGAAAGCAGAGGTGGCAGCAGGCAGGAGATGTGACCAGCAGGCATCTGTGTCAACTGTGGGATCCAGAATTATCTGGTGAAATCAGAGCTGTACTTTGCTGATTCATGATTTTCATATACTTCTAGCAAAGGAACCCTGGGATGATTGGTAACACTCAAATTCATTGTCTGAGCTAACATGCTCATGGGTAGGCTTTCTCTCCATTGGAAGAGAGTGCAACTGTTCCCCCAGGCCTTCTTCACTCTCTCCCACTCCTGCCCTGCAGGTTGGATTATTTACCTTGATGGTAAATGGAGAATAAAACAGCGGATAGATTCCTGTCTTCTTTGTTTTGATTGCAAACTGCCTGCCTGGGACATGAATTCTCGGTGAATAAGAATCCCTCAACTAGGGGCTCAGTATAAAGAAGTTTATGTTCCTGTAGTTTAGCCAACAGCTTCTAGTCTGGCTTTTCATAACAGTACATAGTTGGCTGCCCCATGCCAATTATTTTTTGTTTTATTTCTCAATAGGTCAAAACTTTGGACAGAAAGAGGTACCATGCCATGGTAGCAAACCCTCTCCTAAAAACCCCAATATCTAATAGTATAATAATGGATCATGAATTTTAAGAAGAAGAAGAAGAACTAGGACAAACACAGACTGAGCAAAAGGAGACAGTGCATGGATTTTGCACATAAAAGCAAAATAAAACAATATTTAGAGGAATTTACTAATGTCAGGTGCATGCTTTGTGCCTTGGAGTTTAATAAGGGAGATGGAAGTCTTTAAGATTGGTTGCTTTCTTTAGTTCTTTTAGACTCAGTTCACAAAAGCTTCTATATTCTAATTGTCCATCATTATAAGAGGTCTTAGCATACCAAATAGGCTATGGACAAAGTGTAGCCTACAACTTGTTTTTGTTTCGAAAAGAAAAGAAAAATGTTTTTTATTGTAATACATCTGTTATAAGGTAAATTGAGGCAATATAAAATTTTGGAGTTTATTTGAATGAACCATGACTCATGAGTTGGGTAGCTCTAGCCGTGGGTGATTTGGTACTCCACTTGAGAAGTAGGAGAGGCTTTTATAGAGTGCATGTGGACAGAATACAAAGAAAATATCTCTGTGCAATGAAAAGTTGCCTTATTTGATTTACCTTGCTATAAAGTTGCTAGTTATATAACTGCAACTCTGCTCACTGCTTTCAGTTGGTTGAGCTTATCTATTTTTCTCCTTTCTTTTCTTTTTTAATGTAGGTACTTATAAGAAGTAACTACAGAAAAAGATGAAAATGCATGAGCTACAGCTATGCCAGTACTAAATTTCACAGCTTTTCCAAATTTTCCAACAAAACAATTTAAATTATGAACTTAAAACAAAATCACAAAGTGATATACCTTTAGTAAAAAATAAGAAAACAGCCATAGGCCACAGTGGAGACAGATTTTTCCACCGAATGAATCACACAAGAGAATGGAATGAAACGCATGTTCTTGGATTTCGTAACATATGCTCCGCCCTCTGAATCAGAAGTAAATACACAGCCCCAAAGAAAGTAATAAAACTTTGCCTGAACCTGAAATGTAGTGTTGTGTAAAACTCTTCTAGAAGACAGGAGTCCCTTCCACAATTCTGATGAATTGTGGGTTGGGTAAATTTCTTATTCTCTTTTCTCTCATCCCTCAAATCAATAATCTCTTTTTCTTCATCTAGAAGCTAACGTTCCTGGCTATCGGTGTAAGCCAGTCATATGTAAAACAGAGTCACCTTTCCCCTGGCCTCAAAAAGTTTCAGCTCATTGCCATATCTATTCAGGATGTATTCTGTATTCTAAATTAGGTCAGAGTGTAAATGGCATCCTTTAGGTAGAAATCTCCATCGGTGGCTCTGTGACAAGCATGCCTCTCATTCCTCTAATCACTCATTATTTAATGTTGAACAAAACAAGCTAAGTGCTGTCGACGTTCTCATTCTGTACAACTAAAACAAACAAAACCGTCCCTGTTCTAGTCACTCTGAAATCACTCAGACAACTAGAGTTCCTTGGCTAAGTTTCAAAGGCTAGGAAGACTTCCTATGTAGCTGTTGGTGCCCTCTTCTAGACACTTCATTCTTCTCTCTGAATTATCCTCTCTTCTCCATGAAAGGTGACATGGATTTACACTTGAGTTTTCATAGCATGTTTTCTGCTGGCAGAATTCATTAGGTCTCACCCACTTCTTTTCACTCACTTTCTTTCTTTGTCTCTCTGTTTCTTTGTCTCTATCTATCTCCAGGTCCAGCTCTAGCTCCAACTGTAGCTCCATCTTCATTTTCAATCCCTTGAAAATAAGCACCCAGGTTAGAGAACTTGATATGAGCTGATTTAGTTGTTCATGATAACCAGGAACTAAGGATAATATCTAGGTAACAACCAGAAAGAAATGGAAGCCCTCAATCCTACAATCACAAGATTTGGCCAACAACCTCAGTAACTTAGAAGTTGACCTTCTTTTAGGTCAGAAGAGAGTATCCTCTTTATTGGCAATCTGATTACAGCAATGTGAGGTATGAAGCAAAAAACCTGTCTAAACTGTACCTGCTTTCGTGATACTCAGGAAAATGTGAGGTAGTAAATGGTGTTGTTGTAAAACAATAATATTAGGGCAGTGGATATAGCTCAGTGGCATGAGTACCTGCCTGGAAAGAGCAACGTTCCAAGTTCGATCCTCAGAACCAGAAAAACAAACAAACAAACAAAAGATATTAATGTGATAGCAACATCATTGTACAGAAATGTAAAACTGACATACATAATATTAATAAATGATGCTTGATCATTATCCATGAATACTTATTTCATTTATACCCCATGCATACTTTTTCCATGCCAATACATTATGTTGAAGCAAATATTACATCATTTCATTCATATATATTTCAATACAGGGTCCAAGGGCCTGGTTATTGCTTTCACTAACAACAGAGCTTGGCCTCATCTACTTGATGCTGGTTTTACTAGGATGCAAGAGTTGTGCTGTCAAGAAGGCTTCTACCCAGATTTCAAAGAAAGACCCAGGAAAGCAGTCAAACAGGAATATATAAAAGCTGTGGAGAAGTCAAAGATACATGGGGAACCTCCGGAAGTCAGCATGAATGGAGTCAGCCCAAGAGGGCGACCACGTGAGCTGCAGCAATCAGACATAAGGCCACCCAAGTCCTCTCGATATCATGTCTCGCAACCATGTGCACTGGAGGCTGGATATGAGTTTGGGTCTGATTCTTTTCTATCCCATTCCACCCCTTTGGAATGGGAAGGAAAGTTTACCCAATGGCTTGTATCTTGGGTACAAGCCATTGGGTAAACTTTTTAGTTTTCTATCACTGCTCAGACAAAATACCATATACTCAAAATTAAATAAGAGAAGATTTATTTTAGCTCACAGTTTGTAGAAGTATCAGTTTATATGTCTTAGTTTTTACTCATTGCTGGGACAAATACCTGACACTCAAAATGAAGGAAGGAAAGGTTTATTTAGCTCACAGTTTGTTGAGGTTTCAGGTCATATTCAAATTCTGTGCTGGCGCAGAGCTCAAAGTGGCGTGGCTGTGAAGATCAAGCTCCTCCAAAAACTAGGACTTCTCCAAGGAAGTGTGGCAGGGCCCGGCCAGGTAGGAAGCTGCCCCAGCAGGGCTGGGCTGGATGCCTCTGAGCTGGGCTGGGCTTGGCTGGGCTGGGCTGATCTGGCACTAGAGTGGAACCAATCACATCCCAGGGCAGGCCCTCCCATCCTGCAGGATGGGGCCCCCACAGCCCAGAATCAGCCCAGCCCACCCAGCCACCAAGCTTCCTCAAGTTGACACAAGTTGTGGTATCAAATACCACACCCTAGTAAGCTGGTGCCAAGGTAGGTTGACATAGCAAAGGAGACATAGTCCATAGTACAGCATTGAGAGTGAGGCAAGAAGCATCCTTTTTTTATTTTATCTTTTTATATTCCATCTAGACTATGCATCTTTTGCTTGGGGCCATCCATCACCAGATGAGGTTTCTACTGTCTACACCCCAATCTATGCTAAACCAATTTAGTTAGCACACACTTATGGTCCCAGTATCACACACCCTAGACCTATCTACCTCTGAAAAATTCTTACCCTATAAGCACACTGGGTTTTGAGGGGACATCCCCATTCATGCCATAATACTAACTTTTAAAAATCTTTACAGACAAGTGTTTACCTTGATTCTCAGAGAGACTTGAACTTTTGAAAAATGCTGTAACTGTTGAGACTTTGAGGAAAGGATTGTTGCATTTCAAGGTGTACATGGGACACTTGTATTATAGTTGGTGGAATTAGGAACTTGCTGTCACGTTTATTTAGAGACTTAAGTACAATTTATTTATTTATTTATTTATTTATTTATTTATTTCAGAACTGGGGGTGGAACTCAGGCCCTTGCACTTGCCAGGCAAGCATTTATTCTACTGAGCTATTTCTTTAGTCCCTTAAATACAGTATAAGAGATGTATTTGAGTGTGAAGTTAGCAAGGTATGGATTGTGACCATGAACTCTGAAATGCCCATTCATTGGATTAGAAAATACCTAGAGAATTAGAAAAGCATGTTTCTGGAGGTATCTGGGTATGTTGCGGATGTACTGTGTATGGTCCCCAACTTGCTCCTCTCTAACAGTGTTCCCCTGCTCTACTTCCTGGCCATTGTGAGTTGAAGGGCTTTGCTCTATCCTGTCCTTCTGCACTGACATTCCTTCCTGGAGCCTGACATGGCTGAATTCTTCAAAACTGTAAGTCAAATTAAATCTCTTCTCCTTTTTCATTCTTTCTTCTTTTCTTTTTGTTCCTTTTTAGACATGGTCTCACTATGCAGTTCTTCACTATGCAGGCCAATTCACCCCAGACCTTGGGCTCATTTTGTAGATCAGGCTGGTCTCAAATTTGCAGCAATCCTCTTGTCTTAGGTTCGTGAGTTCTGGGATTACAGATGTGTGCCATCACACACAGTAAACCTATTCTTTAAATTGAGTGTGGGGTATTTTGTTCCAGAGATGAGAGAGGTAATCAATGCACATCCACTGTATTGTGCTGACTTGAATACACCTAAAGCAATGAAGCCAATCAGCTATGGACTAGGATCTTCAAAACTATAATCCCTATAAAGTTTTATCTCTTTATAATATTGTCTCAGGTCTTATCCTTTCGTGACTTCAAGCTAATTCCAGGAGTTTTGATGGGCTTATGGATACCACTATGCATGCATTAGAAATCTTAGAAAAAGGAAGAAGGAATGAAGAGGGAAGATTTGAAGAAACAATGACCAAAAGTATTCCATATTAAATGAAAATTATGAATATTAACACTAAAAATACCATTTGAAAGCAGGAAAAAGAAAAGCAACCATTTCTAAACACATCATAGGCTAATTCAAAACTGAGGAGAAAATCATTAAAGTAGCAAAGAAAATTTGAAAAGCATTATATACAACTGGTCAGCAAGTCTGAGTATAAATTAATCTTTTCCAACAATAAAGGAGAATAAAGAGTCAACAGTAGTAATATGTAGGGGCAAAGTATGGGGTTAGATAACAGATGTTTCAAAAAAGAAGAAATTTTTTTTTAGTCTTGGTTTTGTATTAGTTTTTGTTGTAGTAGAAAAGAATATTAACTCTTTCACATATATAGCATGTGAGAGAGTGCATATTACCATGGCAGAGGACCACAGGAAGACCTGACACAGGGAGCAGTCTAGTTTTATTCAAGGAACAAAGAAGTGAAAACACTCCGAAAAAATGTTAGATTCATGGTGATATTTCACTTTCAGAAGTGAGAGATGGTACATACAAAAATAAGGAAAGCAAAAGAGACTTAAGCATCATATGCATTTCAGAAGAGAGACAGGAATAACACAATAGCAGGAAAAAAAAAAAAGAAAAAAATCCTACTAAGTCATCAACAACCAGGCGTGGTGGCACACATCTATAATCTCAGCACTTGGGAGGCTGAGGCAGGAAGATCAGTGTGAGTTCAAGACCAGCCTGGGCTACAAAAGTGAGCCCGAGGCCAGCCTGAACTGGAGAGTGAGACTCTGTCTCAAAAAGACAAAAAAAAAAAAAATAAATAAAGATACCAACAAATAAAACTGTGACTTTCACTATGCAAATATCTGAGTCTACAGATTTAAATATTTCCTGAGTTTTATGTAAGATTATGGGTAGTGCTGGAAAGTGGATTGAGAAGAGGTGGTAGATTCCTCCACAGACACATTTTATAACTCTTCTAATTTAAGGAAAAGATGCCATGCAAACTTTAAGGGTGAAAAAATAGAGTATAATGCAATTTTTATATGATCATGTTATCATTACTATGGAAATCATAGATATTCTCAAATTTGACTACATTTCAAAATATATAGTCTTTCTGAGAAAAGTATTTGAAGACACATTTCAGTCGATGTTATGTCAGTTTATTTTATTTTATTTTATTTTTTGTCTTTTTGAGACAGGGTCTCACTGTTCAGGCTGGCCTTGAGCTCAGTTTTGTAGCCCAGGCTGGTCTCGAACTCTCACCGATCCTCCCGCCTCAGCCTCCCAAGTGCTGGCATTACAGGCGTGCGTCACCACGCCTGGCTTGTTATGTCAGTTTAGATCTAAAAAGCCCCCTAAAATTCTCACATGTGTAGAAGATGACTGGATCACGAAGAGCCATATTAATAGCTGGATTTATCCATTGATGGGTTCAGTAGATCAGACACTGGTAGGAGGTGGGTCCTGTTTGGACGGTGGTCACTGGTGGCATGACTGAAAGGGTGTATTCTTAGCCCGTTTTTCCCTTGCTCTCTACTTCCTGGCCTCCATGGATTGAGCAGCTCTCCTCCGCCAAGTCCTTCCACGAGGCCACTTCTGCCTTGGAGTCAGCTGACAACAGCTTGAAAGTCCCTGGAAACTGAGCCAAATAAGCCACTTTTTCTTTCAGTTGTGGGTGTCACATATTTTGTCCCAGTGACAAGAAAGTGCCTAAGGGGTAAAGAAGAACAAAAATCAAGAACAGAAAGGTCATATTATTGATTCTATATGGTGATAACTCCAATAGTTGCTTTTATATGGTGATAAATACAGCAGCACTGATAAAAACAATTGAAATAAAAAGTTAAAATTGAAGTTATTTTTCTATAGAAATCTCAATAGCCAAAGTAGTTAGACAGATTAGAGCTTATGACAATGGAACCTAAACGCTGCTGTGGAATTCCAAAACCAACTTCATTCAATAACATGAGTCTTGCCTTTCCTATCACCAATACTACTAGCATAATTTAGCTGCTTCTCCTTTGCATCCCAGACTAAAGGATTAAATGAATCATTATTTATGTAATAAAAGAAAATAAAAAATGGTATAAATGAACTAACCCGTCTTATTAAAAGATAAAAGAATTATGCTGAGAAGTGTTCTGATTTTCAGCTCTAATCCAACATCGAAAGGTGTTCAGAGCAGGGAAAGTATGCATCAGACCACAATTTCTACTGAGGCAAGACCTTGTCTTTCTCATGAACCAAGGACAGCAAGAGAGGCAATTGTAAAGAATCCCTGTATTTTCAAGAGAGATCTATGGATCCCCCATGTGTATTTCTAAAAAATACTTACTCGATCTCACAGACCTCTGGAGAGGTTCCTGTCCCTGACAGAGGCCATCACAGCACCTGAGTAACAAGGGTGGGGATTTGCCTCAGTGCTACAGTACTTGCTCAGCAAACTGGAAGCCCTGGGTTTAGTTCTCAGCACCAAAAACTAATAAAATAAATAAATAAATAAACCTCTCCAAAAAAAAATCAATAAAAAATAACAGTAAAATTTTTAAAAGATCAAAACAAGCAAAGCACAACACACTTGAGTAACAAGTACTCAGGTGAAAAACGTGGAATCCTGTTGGTCCAGCTCTGGACATCCTGTTCACTGGAACACAGACTGATGAGTCTTCATTTGCTTATGGGTTAGCATCAATCCCAAGGTAAAGAAAACCATGGGTAAACAAAGGCAAATACTCACCTACATAGAGAAGTCCAAAACTCAAAAGCAAAAACAGGGTCCGGGGAGATAGCTTAGCAGGATAAGCACTTGTCTGGCAAGCATAAGGTCCTAAATTCAATCTCTGGTTAAAAAAAAAAAAAAAAAAAAAAAAAAAAAAAAAAAAAAAAAAAAAAAAAAAAAAAAAAAAAAAAAAAAAAAAAAAAAAAAAAAAAAAAAAAAAAAAAAAAAAAAAAAAAAAAAAAAAAAAAAAAAAAAAAAAAAAAAAAAAAAAAAAAAGCGCATCAATAAGCAGGGTATCCATACTGGGAAGTGTAAAGAGAAATAAAATTGCCACATGAAATAGATGATAACATTAGAAACGATAACAATTGTGAACACTTAGATTATATTAGAGAATAAAACTACTGATTTTCACATTTACATTTTCCATGAATAAACTAAAAATGGGATGATAGTTGAACTATATAGGAAAATAGATCAAAGTGCCATTCACCTAAATAGTGAAATCACAAGACAATAAATAAGAATTAGTAGAAAAACTTAACTTTGAAGCTAAACAATAACTGTTTGAAATCAGTCTATCATGATTTGATATTTCGTCTTGAACTGGGCACTTTGGAATTGCAAGACTCAGGAGTTGAACAATAACATCTAACAACAACATACAGTGAAAAGAACAGTCTAAATGAAAAAAAGATAAACATAACATGAAAGTAATATAAGAAAAATAAACCACATAAGCCAAAATCTCAGGTCTGAATTACCCTAATTGAGATTAAACAATAGGGTGATAGGGTTTTTTTTGTTTTGTTTTGTTTTGATTTTTGTTTTTTGGAAGAACCAATTCAGCTTTGTCTTGGTGCAGGGTAGGCCAGCCAAGCCGAGCCTTCCGTGCCCCCACCCCCCATGTGTGTGTACAACCCGCAGGGAAGTGCAGCTGCAGGGCCTCAGACAAGGCGCTGAACTCAGCATCCAGGTCCAGGAGCAGCTGTGGCTCACAGAGCATCACCACAGCAGTGTCTAAGACCTAAAATGGCAATTCAGGGGGCCCTTCTTTCTGCAGCTTGCTGACCTCAAAAGGGGATTGAGCCCACTTCACCATGTGCAGCTCACCTATCACTCTCACAATATGTCCCTCTCCATCTCTGTGGGCCCACTCTGGTCGTACATGTCCATGTCTTGAGTCTCCACAGCTCCTGGTATCTTGGACCTCCAGGCTCTTTTACTGCTGCTCTAGGAACTGCACCTGGAGAAGAAGGAAGCAAATAGATTCTTAAGCATCTTGATCTGCTCCTTCTGAATGTGTGTGGTCTCCATGTGGGCGGCCACCTCCAAGTTCAGGGGTTTATGAGGTTTGGATTCAGGAGGGAGGCTACAACGGTCACTATATCCCCAGCCTGCAGAGTGGTCCAGACCCAGGCTGCCCAGAGGCTATTGCAGCTGGCCCAGAGGTGGACACTTTGTAGACTTCTGATCACCTCATGGATGGACATGGTGGATGCTGTGGTGACTGAAGTAATTCAGGGAGCCAAGTGATAGCTGCTAGTCCATGGGGTCAAAACACAGTCAAGAAACCAAAGCTAGATTTATATTGCTTAAGAGAAGCACTTAAATGTAAGTGACACAGAGGAGCAGGAAAATCCAAAGCAAAGAAGTTGTGTGCAAGAGAGCAGGTCTGACTGGGCATGAATGCTAGCTAAAAGCTTCCAGAGCCAAAAAAAAAAAAAAAAAAAAAAAAAAAAAAAAAAAAAAAAAAAAAAAAAAAAAAAAAAAAAAAAAAAAAAAAAAAAAAAAAAAAAAAAAAAAAAAAAAAAAAAAAAAAAAAAAAAAAAAAAAAAAAAAAAAAAAAAAAAAAAA
>PVJA010018115.1:0-40509 GCA_004027025.1 Myocastor coypus | reverse complement strand
TTGTTCGGTGCCGTTCTCGTCCAGCAAGAAACCGAAACCAAACCACAGTTAGCAGGATTCTTTATTGTTCAGCGAGCGAGAGACCCTACCTCGATCTCCGTCAGGCGGCAACTGCGATTTGTCCGCCTTTTAGGGCTTATATGTTCTTTACACGTCATGGGTCAGCTGACCATCCTAGTATGCCGTGATAGGGCAGCCCCACTGGAGAGGGAGGGATCTCCCTGGAGAGGAAGAACCCGGAAGCAGGAAATGGGCGCCATCTTTAGGTGCGGTTCCTCCGGCCTGGTCCCCAACAACAATTGATTCCTTGTCACTGTCCACCCAACGTTATTAAATAAATGTCTCTAAATTCCGGACTTCCTTTTAGTGTTCCTGTTTTCATTACATCTGATGCACTGACCATGATGACCAGTGATGCTGGCCTCTTTGATCATCAGTCATGGCTCTTGTGGATTCAATAAGAATCTCCAGGGTTGACAGAAAAGCACATTCACGTGATTGTCAAAATCACCTCTGAGGTGCTGCCAGCATGAATGACTTCACTTTCTGCTCCCAATTCATTTACTTCCAGTCAATTGAACTGGTTCCAGCTACTCATGGCCTGCATTCAACCACAGAGGCCTTCCTTCCAGAGCTTTGTGTTTCCTATTCCAGTCAGATGGTGTCACCTAATGTCTATTCTTGATGACTATGAGCAATCCTTTCTGAGTTTCACATTTTGACTGAGGATAAATTGGATTGTAAGTCCTGACAAATGAGCTTTTATGGCCTTTCTCAAAGGTTTCCTCACCTAGAAATAACCCAGTCAGATGCTTCTCAGAAACATCAAGGGTTGGGGGAAAGCCCAAGAATACGTCAAAATTTATGACTATTACCCGGAAGCCTCATGTAAGGACTATGAATACTAAAAATTAAATGTCCTTTCTCTCCCATTTTGGAAGCCGATCTATGATTTTTCTGGTAGACAATGGAACAGAACACTCTGCCTTCGAAAGCCCTCTCTGTCAAAAGTTGCTATCACTGGGGCAAATGAGACTCTTGACACTTACGTTTCTGCCAGGCACAGGCTTGCACTCTGAGAAGATACCTCACCCAATGTGAGTGCTTGTATATACGTGAGTGCCCTGTACCATTTCTGGAAGTGATATCTTCTTCAAGTTCAAGGCACCAAGCCATTCAGGCTCCCTCTTGTCTGACCCTGAATCAGCCTGAGATAGATAACCACAATCCTCAGATTCTGAAAAACTTCTCCAAGAGTTATGAGCCAAGTCTTACCCTGGGGCCTGGCCGTCAACCATGCCACCACCTTGCTGTGACTACCATTGCTGTCAGATGGCATGAGAAGCACAAACAGGCATCTAGCTACCCATCAACCTGGTAGGCTGCTTATCATGGACAAGATCTCCATGTCATCAATAATGAATCCATCATCTCACATTCTATGGTTCCATTCTTATACCTCCTTTTTTGTTTGCTTATTTTTGTTATAATTATTATCTAAAAAGAATAAAAAATAGAAAAAAACATTAGAAACAATACAGAACTTCATGAAACAAATCAAGAGGAATTCAAAAATGGTAGTTGTATTAAGTAACATGCACACTTTTTGGACTGATACTCAATTGCTGGGAGGGGTTGGGAACTCTCCTACTCTTTTCTGCAGTGGCCCTACCAACAGGTTTGGCTGCAGAAAAGTTCACTTTTCTATTTTTTCAGGTTTATCATGGTCCCTTGAGAGAAAAAAAATAAATAAATGAGGCTTCAAAATTTAAAAAGTCTTGGGCCCGGCGGGTTGGCTCAATGGTCTAAAGCACCTGCTTGGGAAAGCTTGGGCAGCTTCAGGGACCGCAGTTCAATCCCTGGCACCACATGCTGCACCAGCCCTGCCCTTGGGGCGGGCTGAGACGGCCATAAAAACGAGTGAATAAACAACAAAGGTTCTGAAACATGAAAAAAAAATAAATAAATAAAATAAATTCTTAAAAATAAAAAATTTAAAAAGTCTTTAGAATCTCAAACTGCTAAGATGTTGTAATGTTCTGTGTCGGTGCCGAAAGAAATGATGAGAAGACCCGATGAAGGTAGCTCAGAGGACTCACTGAGATGTTTCTCTCTCGAAGTGAGCATCTCCTTTATTTTATTTTATTTTATTTTATTTTTTGTCTTTTTGAGACAGGTCTTGCTATGCAGTTGAGGCTGGCCTTGAGCTCACTTTTGTAGCCCAGGCTGGTCTCGAACTTGCACCAATCTTCCTGCCTCAGCCTCCCGAGTGCTGGGATTACAGGCGTGAGCCACCATGCCCGGCTGCTCATTTATTTATTTATTTATTTATTTATTTATTTTAGCATCTCCTTTTTATTTAGGTCACACAATAGAAGATCTACAGGGAGGAGAGGGGATCATCAGCGTCTTAAGGATGGAGCTATCAATCAGGATGAAGCTGTTACACCTTTTTTAGATCCTAGTCTTCTAAGATCCCTAAGTAACAGATTACAACCCACCCTAGACTTTGTTTATTGTTCTTCTCTTCTTTAAGATGCTAGTTTCTCATCTCTGCACTAAGATATACCTCTCCTCCTTGTAGAGCCAGTGAAAGATCTCTGAGCTGCCAATGCCACCACAACTGCCTTCTATCTATGCTGCCCTTTTCTGTTGCTGCCCAACCTACTTGTACACCTGCCTGAACCTAATGAACATCTTCTTCTACCTTTAATCGGCTCCTGTCTGCCAGTTCTTTGCCTTTAAATGGAAAGACCCCTGTTCTGGACTCAAAGTTTAACTGACATATGCTCATCAACCCACTAGAGGTTCAAAAACTCATTTGTCCTTTTCTGAAGAAGCCCTCACAGAAGACCTTGCTAATTTCCGAGTATAAAATACTACTACATTATTACTAATACAATATTAATGACATGTAAAATTCCTATTGGAAAAACAAAAATCTTTGCTACAATATCTGGCAGAAACTTGTTAACAAGAAAAAAAAAAAAAAAAAAAACTCTACAAATTTCATTGAACTTCTGGCCTCCGTAAAAGCTTGAACCTTGAGTTCACAACAGCGATGCTGACTCAGGCTGTCAGCCTCTGCCAGCGCCCAGGGGCCCACTCACACAAGTGCTTGGATACATTTGCTGAAGGATGCCCTGACCCTTTTGCTGTAATGTCCTAACAGCTACTTTCCTGATCAGGAGAGCTGACAAGCTCACCGTAGACCAAGATGTAACTCTCCAGTGTGCCACGTGCTATATGAGATCTTCTGACTGTCTGTGAACCACTTAAATCTGCCACTTACCTGCCCACCAACTGATCTAGGTCCATCAGACCATGACTGAAAAATACCCTCCCCTGACAGACGCTGTGCACCCTGTATACAAATGGAAATAGACCTGTTACAAATGGAATCTGACAGGTTAAATATGCTTTAGACAAAGTTCTTTTGGCCAAAGCTCTCCTGCTACAGCTTTCTACTGCTGCCCAAAAATACAATGCCAATGATATCAAACATTTACTCTTAAGCCCCCTTCTGGGATCCAACTGACTGAAAATTCAACACCAGACCAAAAATCTACCATGTTCTCCTGCAAGAACAAAGCCAGCCCTGTCCCTAAATTTGATCTACAAGCTCAAGCCACAGCACTGGTACACTAATCCTTCCAGCCAGCTCAAACTTTAGGGTCTGTATCACCAACCCCAAGTTCCAAAAGGACATAATGTTGGCATTTAGATACATCTTCTCTGCCTGACCTGAGGCATTCCTTACCTAAACTGAGAGGGCAACAGGACTGCATAGGGTCTTTCTGTGAAAAAAAAAAATGTCTCTAGATATGGTATAACCTTAGCTACTAGCATCAACAATGGGCTTGCATTTGTAACAGATAATTGAAAACTAGTAGAATTATACAACATATAGGCCATAAAGTTATAAAGAATTTAAAGCAATAAAACATGGCTTATAGAACAGCTTGTAACCAGTTCTATAAAGTTTAGCTAAATATCAGCTATACCTGCAGATACACCTGCACAGAACCAGGTGGATATTAACAGTTCTTAGTTTAAGAAATTTAGCCTTACATCTACCATTCCAGAGTCTTGATAATTTTTTGTGTATTTTAAGGTTACTTACTCATCTTTGTTTCCCTGCCATGCAGTTATCTGTGGGTTTTCCTTAATTAGTCAAAGCCCTGACCAAGATTTGATGAGTGTTCAAGGCACTTTGAACACACTCTTACATCAAATTAACTCACTCATCCCCTTTCCAGAATAATGTTGTACAAACAGACAGTTAAGAATAATGACTCTTCCTAAGAGCAATATATGGAAGCTCTGTAATAAGACAATTTCAGGGACCTTGGCAATGGCTTCTTTTAGGATCACTGACAACCCTAATATTGCTGCTTTTAGTTGGGGCTTGTCTCAGAAGATCACCTGTAGTACGACCAACAAAGAAACAAAAAGAAAGGGAATATGGCAGAAATACTCCCCCTACACACACACACACAGACACACACACACACACACACACACACACACACCAGTCTACTTCCATTTTCCCATTGGTACTTCCTATTGCAGGTCTGATTAGTTCTGTCTGTTAAAACTAGCTGATCACTGTGATGAATATTGTAAGAACCAACCAGTAGAGCCAAGTACTCTTATCTTTGCAATTCCCCCTTGAGAGCTCATGAAAACTTTGATTACCCGGCCTTCGAAGCTTGAAATTTGATCGGCAATTGACTCTCTGTCAGTATCTTTAAATATTAAATAAATTTGCTTCCAAATGCGGAGTCTTCTTTCAGTGTTTCCTTTGCTCTTACATGTTGTTTCAGCCACCAGCAAAAATGAACTAAAACAGTGTGTAAAACGTGAAATGTCCAGCACCTGAAGCCTCTCTACAGGGGACCATTCACTGTTATCATATCCACCCTCACTGCAGTAAAGGGAATGGGTTAGTCCTGTGGATTCACTATAGTAGAGTAAAGCCAGTGGCTCAAGACTGGACGTGTCCCTGACTTGTCAGCACATTGTAAGCTGACAATCCAGAAGGAGCAAATCACAACATTGAGAGCACCATTGAAAGGGGGCAGCTCTGCTACAAGCACTCCAAGGGCTCTCTAGTCTACTTATGGGAGAAACCTGAGGACAATGCTGAGTGGCAACACACAAACTGCATCCTTTTTGTGACTCTGTATAGTGTTCTGCCACCTCTTGCACTTAACAATGTATGACTTTCTACAGCTGCTTTTTGTTATAGCCCTTTCTGAGACTGCCCCGACCAACTGGAAATACAGTAAACATATTTCTTTGGCCTCACCTTTCTCCTGTGGCTGGGATGTTTTGCTATAGTGGCTGATTTTATTAGATGTCCTTTGGTCAATCTGAGTTTCCCATCACGTGCTGTGTGTATTCACCTAAGCAGGTTAGGCCAGGGAGTAGCTTTGACATATCCACTTTTCATATTTTGAAAAAAACTCAAGGAGCCTACATCCTACATACATAATAAGACCGTCTATTCTTTTAACATGAAAATTAGAAGACATATTTCAATCCGAAGTGCTTCCTGCTGAGGAATGGTTTCAAGTGCAAAACTCCCAACACAAAAGACCATTGATTGAAAAAGAAATCTATATTATGAATTCATACATGACAGTATTCATATTCTTTGGTGTTATGGTAAAACACTGGGAAAAAATCCTCAATAGTCCTAAAATGTGAAGGGTCATCATGGCAATAAGAATACAGTCTCAATTGTGTATATGTGTGAATAGCACTCACCTCTGTCTGCCTTCCATGGTCACCGTGGAGCTGACTGCCTTTATTAGAGCTGTCTCTTGGGCCATTTTGAAGAGCAAAAATAAAGTGACAATACTTCAGAAGGAGGCTGCTACTTTTATCTATGACTTAGAAACCTATAACACTATTAACTTTACTATCTTTAGCTCAGAACACCTACTGTGGGAAAATGGCCTGCGGATCATTGTGACTGACTTCATTCAAGGACTTTTCAAGAGGTGCATTGCCATCTGAGTGGCCATATCTCATCAGAGTTCTCATCATTCATTTTAGGAGAAAATAGTAAGTTGCTCCCATCCGATTCTAGCAACAACCAAATATTTATTGTTAGCCCTAGCAGAAACATAGTGCATATTCTGAAAATCTCTTCTTGTGTGCTTATGGGAGCACGAACAAGGATTATCACAAGCTATGGGAAGCTAGACATCTCCATGAACCTTATACTGACACAGTATAACAGCCATTCTACTTCATGGGTTTGACTTCTCAAGATCTCAATAACTGGAAGAAACTGTCTTGGTGAGAAATATGATTTATCATCTCTATAGGGAGCCTAGCATGTCTGGGTCATAGCTCTGACAATCAAACCTGGAAGCTCCAGTGGTGGGAGTCCACTGACTATGTTGAATCATACTGTTACCCTTTGTCCAGCATTTTTCATCTACTGAGGTACTACATCTCCAAACATCATCTAGGAAGCAACAGAAAGACTGTATTAGATCTGTAGAAGAAGTACGTATACTGTACCTCTCCCAATCTAGTCTGTGAAAATCATAACTAATGAAACTACCAAAGCTCTTACAGGCAGAATGTTGTCTTCTAGCTATTAAAATCCTCTGGTCTCAGATTCTCTGCTTGTTCTTCAGAAAGATTTTAGTGGGAAATTTAATCTCAAGAACTGCTGCCTATAAATAGATGATGAGGAAAAGGCCATAGAGAAGCTGGAAGATTGAATAAAGAAAATTTCTCATATTCCAACACAAACTTGGAAAGGTTAGACTTCTGGGGAACTGTTTGTGGGAATGGTTTTCAACTCTTTATGAATTCTAAAACACAGGTCTTATGGTACTGAATTTGGGAAACTGTTTGATCCTGCCTTGCCTGATTCCTTTGGTTATAAATGTTGTCTCCAACCTCAATGAGACAAGGTTTCAAAGAGAGTAGGCCACACACATGATGATATTATGGGAATATAATTATCTGAACTAAGATGATATTCTTTGACCCAAAATAGAATGGTATCTGTACATGAAGGGAAGAATGTGGCAGCACCCCTGTGGATGTGTGGAGATTTTTTCTTTTTTATTATTTTGAACAGAGAAAAAAATACAGTGTCAAAAAAGATGTTAGGAAATTAACAATAATTATTATATTGCATATTTCTATCTTATAAGCAGTTGCTCAAATTACCAGGTACAGGCAAACAAAATTGATGGAATAATATAAGCATCAACTTTTCCTTTCAATGAACTAACACAAATCAGTGTTGCAATTGTCTAAGCTGATACAAACCCATGGATAAGCATATTTAGTTCTGATGTAACTCTATAACATACAGCACACCAAACCCAGATGTTCAGATGTTAATGCATACCCAATGATGTTAATGTTTGTTCACATAAGGGGACAGGAAACAAAATTAGAAAGAAGGATGCAACTGCACCATATTTGGATATGAGCTTTTGGACAGAACTCTTCTGAATCAGTGCCAGTATGAAGAATTACTTACTGGGACAAAGATAGGGGTATCCCATCTCCCTAAGTGAAAGATGCCATAGCATTTTAACAATGAAAGATGGTTATTCTTTTGAAGTGTAATTTTTGTTAATTCTATTCTCTTTCTCATTGTAAGTCTATTGAGATTTCCCATTTACTTATGTTTCAGTTGATATGTTATTGCTTTTAGAAATTTATCCATTTATTGTAAGTAATCTACCTTATAATACATAGATTTTTTTTTTGTCTTTTTTTGAGACAGGGTCTCACTATGCAGTTCAGGCTGGCCTTGAGCTCACTTTTGTAGCTCAGGCTGGTCTCGAACTCGCACCGATCCTCTTGCCTCAGCCTCCCGAGTGCTGGGATTACAAGCGTGCGCCACCACGCCCGGCTCATAGATGCTTTTAATAATCTTTTGTGTTCCTTTTAATTTATATGAAGACTTGAAAAAAACTTTAGTTTTTAATTTGTGATTTTGTTTCAGTCCTTTTTTCTCTTGGTTATTCTAGCTGAAATTTGGCTAGTTTTTTTATATTTCATTTCTCCATTTTGTTAAACTTTTCAATAGGTTTTTCTAGTAAGCTTTTTATTATTCTCTACTTTCTTTCAAATTTGAGATTTAGGGCTAGGGAGTTAGCTCAATAGAAAAGGTCCTGAATTTGATCCCTGTTTCCATCAAAAGAAAATTGAGATTTAATTAAATATCTTTTTCAATTCCTTAATCCATTTAATATTACTTACTTTCTTATCTGTGGAGATTCCAATTTTTTTAATGTTGTTTCACCCACTAAGAAATTATATTAATATGATTTTAATCATCAATTTGTTAATATTTGGTTTGTGACCCAACCTAGTACCTTTCCTGGAGAATACTTCATTTACCCTTCAGAGAAATATGGATTCTATTACTATCTTAGAGAGAGAGAGAGAGAGAGAGAGAGAGAGAGAGAGAGAGAGAGAGAGAGAGAGATCCATAAGTATATAGATACATAGATACATATGTAGACATACAGACCAGACAGGCAAGTCAATAGATATCCACCTCAGATTCCGATGGCAGTTTACTGTTGTGAAATGACATAGTTGGAATCCTTCTTTTCTACTGTCTTACTGATGCCCCATCACAATTTATTTCTCTAAATTTTACTTTTAATTGTAGTTCTATAAGAATGTTCTAAAATAGTCCCTTTTTTTTTTTTTTTTTTTTTTTTTGCGGGACCAGGTTTCAAACTCATGACCTTCCACTTGCCAGGGAGGCAGTTGTGCCATGGAGCTATCTCCCCAGACCCTTAAATAGTCCTATTTGTACTTAGTGATTTATAATTAATACATCATTCATTGACAATTTGGTAAAATATTAGAGAAGATAGATGTAGTGATTTTTGTCAAGTATTATGTTTTCAAAAGTAGCTCATTAAAGTTTTAAAAATTTCATAAAACTATTCATAAAAATTTCAAAAAACTATCCTTATACTTCATTGAAAGATATTCCCAGATTATTTATATATATATTTATACACTAATTTAACACTATAAAAATAATTACATCAATTCTAATTTTATCAACATTCTTTTCATTTTTTTAATTTTGAATAATTAGTATAATAATTTATTAGTCAATGGATTCACCAATCTACTCTTAAACTGTAAGCCTAAGACTCATGAAGCCTTAATTTCTGGACTGATTATTTTTTAGAATTATTTAAATGAATAAATACATCTTAATTGTTTCAATGAGTAAATATTTTCAATGAATAAATTACTAACATATTACGTTATTGTAATATGAAAAGAAATTTAACGCTTATTGTGAATTTCTGGGCTCAGTCTTGTGTTTGTAGATGCTATATTTTCACCCAAGCTCAGCTTTTCTCACAATTGAGGGTTCGGTTTTTCGGTACACATCAGTTTCTTCCAGTGTCATCAGTTGGATTTCTCAGATAATCCTTAAAAGTTTATGGCATTTTGCATCCTTGTTTTACTGGTCATTGCAGATCAGAAGCCCCAGGAGGGATATGGAATGAGGTGAGATTTTCTCTGTAATTTATCCAGTCCCTGAAATAGCTGACACCAAGGTACCTCATCTTGATCAACACTGGTGGACTACGACTTTTTGCTTCTAACTCTCCCTGGTTTATAAGATTCTCCTTACTCAGGAAAGGCTATGCTTATAAATAATGCATGTGATCATATATAATTTTTCATGTTAGCTGATTAATATTGAATATGAAAGAGTAGCCTCACTTGAAATCTTGATTTTTTAGTTTTGTGAAATTGGACTACTTTTCAAACTGGCTAAGCTGATCCTGCTAGGATACAGAGTCATTTTAGAGTTCATAAGGAATCGAAGAAATCTAATAATTGGATTGATGTTGACATGAACATATTTCAAAGAATATTCTTTGTAACATGAAAATTAGGACTTGTAAGCACTGTTTTTCCATGCTTACAAAACCTGAATCTAATGTACTAAAAATTGATAGGTTATGCTGTTATGTGTATAGCAATTATCATTAAAGAATTTGACTGTATTCATTCACATTAATAGTGCAATATTCACTTATAGGTTTGTAAACCGTTCAGATTTTATTACCTACTAACATTATTTCATTATGATGACAGAATACATTATATTTTGTTTTATGGCTGAACTAGAGTGCAGCAAGGAAAAAAGGAGCAAATTGCACATAGTCAAAATACTTGGAATGTTGATTATAAAATTATACAAAGCATGAGCTGTCTTATATTAGGATTTTACTTGCTTCCTTGTTATTTCTATTATTCTGTAAAGTTATTTCAATGTAAGATTGTATAAATAAATAAGAATCATTTTCACTTAGAATGTTAGTAGGTACATGAAGGGATATAAGATAAAAGATTGAGTACGTAGTGAATGACAATATTCACTTAGGTCTCTCTATATCTGAAAATTTGATGATGTTCATACTGTTTATTAGTTAATAAAAAGTTACACTGTGGGATAACTATTTGTATATTTATAATTGTTTTGTTCATTTTAGTAAATCCCATTTTTTAAATTTAAAAGATTTTAAATTCAAAAGTACCTTAAGGAATTTTTATGATGAATTTGTCTGCTAAAAAGGCTAGGATCTGATCCATTTTCTCATGACCTGGCTGAATGCAAATTACAAACGTGTCATTTGACAATAATCTTATAAATTCTCAATTGCATTGTACATGTTATTCTACTGTGTAGAAATTTATAATTTACCAAAAATGTGAGCAAATATAAACAAAATGTTTGAACTTAGTTTTTATGTTTAACTTGTGCCAATCTTACAATCACTGGTTGTAGAGCTCTATCAGGTTTATTTAATAAAAATTAGTAATAAAGAAAAGACACAGAATTAGAGCCTGAAATTCTTCATTCAATAACTTTAGAATTGCATTAAATGGTTAATTTTGAGTAATATTTGCTTTTACTTAACAGCAATACCTTTCACAGTGTTTGACAATAATTTAAGGGAAAGTACGTCAAAAATTTTATGCCTATGCCTACTAAGTGCTCAAGTTCTTTATTACTACCATGATTAACCTTCTTTTTTTTAAACTTAATATCATGTCTTAAAGATTTCTGGTTGGTGAATAATTGCAGCCTTGTGTTGAAAGTACAGCATGACAGAAACACAGTGAAACCTGTTTGCAAAATAGATTATAGACTTTGATTCTTGGTTCTTTTTAGCTGACAAAAACATCATTTTAATCTGTTTTTTGGCCATCACATGTTATTCTCTGCTTCACCATCTTTGTGTTACCTTCTTCAGTAAACATCAGTGGGGTTGCATTATGCCCACACTAGTGACCTGCTCCTAATGTGATCACATCTCTGATTCTCCTTCTGAATAAGGACATATTCACTGATATCATGGGTTAAGATTACAGCATATCTTTATGGGATCAAATTTCAACTCATATTGAATCAAGTCTGATTATAAATTTAATACAATGCTCAAACCTTTTATACTGAATAGCTGCATTTATATTTTTTCACATTTGTTTTTGAGATCACTGACAGCTTTGATAGAATGTTCAACTTTCTGGTGCCATTCTCTGAAGAAGACTTTTATTCTTCTAGCTTGAATCCTATTGTTCTGCACATTTTAAGAATTGATGTTAAATTAGAGCAAAGGTTAGTACTGAGAGGAAGTGGTTGCTGTTTTTCAGATTCATGTGGTTTGGTGCCATAATCAGAAATACCTAAAGATTAACATGTTATTCAGTAAAGTGCCTTGAAAGTGCACTTTCCTTTATGTATACTTTCACATGTAAGCATGTAGATAAAAGTCCCTATTTTTCCACATCTAGAAAATTCTTTATGTTCATATCCCAAATAAAGATATATTCTGGTATGCAATGTACACTGTTCATCATCATTTAGAATGGGACTTGATAGCTTCAACTATGTGCCACCTTCTGAGTCTCCTTTTAATTAACCAAATTTTTTGAGCCATTAAATTTTTAATTAGAAATTACTGTTCAGGAAAAAAAATCTTAACAGAAAGGAGAACATACCAAACTGGATACAATGTTCTATGCAGTAATCATGGTCAGGTTAAAGTTAACATGGTATCAAAAATGAAAGCTGTTAATCCATTTAGTGGCTATTAAAGTTATGTTGCAAGTGTCAAATATAGTCGCTAAGATTTTCCTAGGAGAGATGCTCACATTTCCCCTCTAACTTCTTGAAATAATCTGCAGCCGTGATTATCTTGTTCATACTATGATAATCTTTCCCACTTATGTATAAAATAGAAAAATGAAATAAGATTAGTAGATGCACTTCTTAGAAACTAAACTCTCCACCACTAGGAAATGTGTTTTAATGTTCAGAATAGAACAGTGCTTACTAAAGAAAAGTAGCAGGGAGAAGAAATATTTCTTGGTTACTTTTCTCTCATTGCTGGTACAAAATAACCCACACTCAAAGAAAAAATGCTGGCCGGATAGCTCAACAGAGTAAAGCTCCTGCTTAGGCAAGCACTGGGACCGGATTTTAACTCCAGATGTGCATGCCAGCCCCACCCCTGGGGCACTCTGCGATGGTGATTGAGACTGGGCTTGGTGGTGCGTGCCTATATTCCCAGCTTTTAGGAAAACAGGAGGATCACTAGGATTTGTGTAATTAGACACTGTAGGCCCTATAATGAATACATAATAAATAACACAAATAAAAATGAAAAACAAAATTAAGTAAGGAAAGATTTATTTAGTTCATAGTTACTGGAGATTTCAGTGCATACTTAGCTGGCTCCAAGGCAGAGTGGCACTGGCAGCAAAGTGCAAAGGGAGAAGTGGCTACAGCCGTAGGCAAACTTCTCTTCCTTCCATATATGGCATGTACATTATCCACCCCAGGGTGGGTGGAGAACTCACACCCGTAACACCATAATACCAGAATTAGATCATGAATTACTCAAACTCTAGAAGCCTGTACCATAGATAGATAGATAGATAGATAGATAGATAGATAGATAGATAGATAGATGATAGATAGATAGATAGATAGATAGATAGATAGATAATTTTGAATTTACTCATAATAAAGAAAAAATTCCACTCTTAATCTTAGCCAAAAGGCTGAGAAGCAATGGTAAAAAATGAAGAAGGAAGAAAGAGAAAGAAAGAAAGAAAGAAAAGAAAGAAAGAAAGACTGTAATCCTTCATATATAAGTGGATGTATCTTAAAGATATACTCATAAGTGAAATAAACCATATCTACATGTGCAAACATTCTATAATCTCCCTAGTGTAAGAATTCAAAAGAAGAAATAAAAATAGGCATAGCATAGTTAAATGGAAATCAAGAACTTAAGGATTAAACAATGAAGAGACAGCAAGTAGAGACCATATTTATAAGAGAAATATTTGAGACCAACATGTGTAAAAAATCAAGTTTAAGTTCATTGACTTATTTGTTACCTTAAGTTGAGTATTACCTGACATATGAATGAACCAAACCACCACATTATCCTTTCATATTATGTATAAATTTAATGTATAAATAATAGTTAAATAACAACAGACAAAAGCAAATTTTGGGAAGTAACATAGCCAGTGAATTACATCTGTAGCTTCATTACTTGAAGTTGTTGCCAAGTTTTCTGGATTTGTGTGCATCTGTGGGAGAAATCAGCATGGATGTGAAGATGACATGTGATTTAAGAAGAACTTACTTTCCTGTTGGGCTTGGGCTAATGACTCAGGCTCTTTCAAGGGGGATTGATGCTGATTCAGCATATCAATCCTGGATGTCTGTCCTTAGTGAAGTATGTGGCTGCTTGTTCAGTATTCTTGCCTGCTTGCTTTGTAACTGAGTTCTCCATTTAGGACTGTATTTAATCAATTTTACCTGAGCAATGGTGCTTGTAATCACATTGGTTGGCCATAGTTTTGTCCTACCTCATGCCCACCTAAGCGAGTTCCCTTGTTCTCCACCTCCTTAGATCTGTCTCACCACATGGTTTTTCTCTATAAATGTCCCTGGAAGACACAGCTTCCTGGAGACCACCCACTCGGAATCCCCCTTCTGTCTGTCTTGGACAGAAGCTTTAGTTCCCCCAGGGAAATCTATTCTGCTCATACAAAAGAACTTACTTTCATAAATGATTCCTTAACTATATCTGTATTCACAAATAAGCATATGTACAGAAGAATCAGCAGGTATCTTGATGTCTATTTTGACATCACTTTTCATTTCCTTGGATTGTACATTTAAATGGGTATAATTTTCATAAGAGCTGCATAACTGCAGTCACATGTTGGTGGTCAATACGTTTGTAGAAACCTGGAAAATAGTCTATTTCAAACACCTTTGGAGAAATTTCTAGTAGAATTTTCTGATAAATATTAAAAGATAGAAATAGCACTTCAGAAGAGTGGACAATAGAAACACAACAAGAGAAAAAAATATAAAGAAAGGGTAATGAAAAACTTTGAAAAGATAAACTTATTAGAATATATATTGCAAATCTAAAAATACTTCAAATAATGATACACAGAAACCTTCAAAGGCCTTTAAGAATTAACATATCAATTGGGGAACCTGAGACTATGACTTAATATGAACATCTGCAATGTTTCTTCATTTTGTTTTATTTTGCTTGCTTTTACCACAACATATGTATTAATAATGTGTAACATTAGCATCTGCTCCACTTTAACAGAACAGAAAGAGAATTAAAAGAATAAAAATAGTATTAAAACAAAAAAATGTGATACAGAATCTCAATTAACAGAGTAATGTGATTTTCACAGTATTTCTTTTACTACTTAGGGTTGTCTTCCAACCAGTTATTCACATTACCAGATATATGCATGTAAAACTGGAAACAGACAGAAAAAGCAAATAAATATATAAGAAATTAACAAGAGAAAAAGAACAAACAATTGAAAAAAGGGAGGTAAAACAAATTCAATATATATGCTCATTTCCATAGACCAGCAGAAACGCACAGTAGAGTTGTGCAAACCAGCTTGCTTACCTACATGGATAAATCTCTTTCCCTGACTCCCTCGCCCATCTCAACACAGTAACTCTTTCCTTTCTAATAAGTTTATTGCCTTTTCCCAGTATCTATTGTACCATTCAGATGTCCATTTTCTCTTTCAGGTTCTCACACTAGGGAGATAATACTTTTCTTGCACATAAGAGTCTCATTAGCCGGGCGTGGTGGCGCACGCCTGTAATCCCAGCACTGGGGAGGCTGAGGCACGAGGATTGGTGTGAGTTCGAGACCAGCCTGGACTACAAAAGTGAGCTCAAGGCCAGCCTGAACTGCATAGCAAGACCCTGTCTCAAAAAAAAAAAAAAAAGAGTCTCATTTATTGCCCTTAACAATGTGTTCCAAGGGGCTAGGAAGGCAGCTCAGCACACTAAGCACTTCTAAGCACTTGCCTGGCAAGAGCAAGGGACTGATTTCTATCCGTGGTTCTAAAAAATATCTATAATAATAAAATAAATAATAAATAATAAAGAGTATGTTCTCTAGTTGCATCCATTTACTGACAAAAGACTCAAATTTATCATGTTTTATAGCTGAATAATACTTCATTCTGTAAAAATAGCACATCTTCTTAACTCATTCTTATGTTGAAGGTCATCTGGTGTTTCCAGGATTTACCTATTACAAATTGTGCTGCTATAAACATGGGAGACATATATTTATTTATTACTATGGTATGAGGTTTTCAGTTCTTCTGGAAAAATATGGAGGAGGAGAATAGCTGGTTTGAGTGGGATTTTCGATTCTAGCTTTTGAAGAAATTTCCACACTGATTTCCATTGCAACTGTACCAGTAAGGACTCACACCATCAGTGGAGAAGGATTCTTTTGGATCCACCGTCCTTCCAGCATCTGTACTGGCTGACTTCTTTCTGGAGTGAGCTATAATTTCAGTGTTGTTTTAATTTATTTCTTGAATGGTCAGTGTTACTAGACATTTTTCATATATTTACCTCAATGACCAATGATACTGGACTTTTATCCTTTTGTAATAGTTTTTATTACTTGTAATAAAAAATGACAATGAGACAGTTTTGAAACATAGTAGAACATCCACAATAATTAATGCAATGTATGTTGTCTTCATAGTAGATGTTCAGAGCACAGGACACAGACATGATAACTTTTCTAAACACTATTGGTACAAATATTTCTTTTCATTGAACTAACAGAAAGGAATTGTATACATAGTCCAATATTGCATAATAATATTGGGTTACTGAAAGGACTGGCAATGTTGAAAGCTGTTGACTTGAGCCTTTTACAGCTCAGCATACTACTCTTGCTTTACTTTTTATGCCTCGAGTTTAAAATATTCTGCTGGGTGGTTAAGTCCAAGTTAAAGCAAGAGTTATATACCAAAACATGTAACCTTTGTATTTAACAAGGTCAGTCAAATCCTCTTAGGATTTACCTGGAAACCATGTACAATGTTTTGTAGAACTGTTGTCAGTGTCAGCCATCTGGATGAGTCATGGCCATTGTTTGACCCATTTGCTCTCTGTGAAGGCCTGAGAGAATGTTTTTTCTCTAGGTGACTCTCATTAGGCCCACTATACATCACCGATCCCTTTCTTCTGGACCCATAATCTCCTTGAACAGAAAATTTGGGACACCACTGAGGTATAGGTTGTTACAGTATAGTCCTCACTGACCTTGAAGTGCTAGGGCCAAAATATTGGATATCCTTGTAGCCCTTCTTTTCCTCTAAGTTTTGGTCTGCAAACTTAAGTTGTTAATCTTCCAGAAGTGAATCTTAGTGATATTATTAATCTATAACATAGATACTCCAGCTTAACATCACTATCTTTCTGAATATTAAATGCCTTAGACTTAACATGGAACCAGTATTTTCCATCAATCATTGTTATTCTAATAAATTCCTATAGGATGTGATTAAAAATGTTACACATTTTTACATAGAGATTTAGAAACATAAGCATATACAAAATTGTAGTTGGTCAATCCTATGGCATTTTTCCTAATCTTGTAGTCTCTTTAAATACCCTTTTTTGTTTTATTTTAAAACAAAGATTTACTTGAGAGAGAGTATAGCAGTAAACTGAAATTACATTAGAAACAGAACACATCTAAAGGACCAGAATGACAGGCATCCAAAGCATGGTTTTAGTATTACACATTATTATCTTCAGTGCCGAAACCCTGTCGGAGATTCTTAGTACCATTGTCTTAATTAGCAGTTCTCAACCTGTGGGTCGCGAACCCGGCCAAGGTCGAATGAATATATAATGCATATCAAGTATTTACATTCTGAATCATAACTGTAGCAAAATTACAGTTTTGAAGTAGCCACCAGTATTATTTTCTGGTTTGGGATCACCACAACCTGAGGAACTGTATTGCGGGGTCATGGCATTAGAAAGATTGAAAACCACTGGTCTTAATCAAACTGTGTATATAAGTGTATGGTTTTGACTCTGACATGTTCCTTAAATTTTCTGTTTGCTGTGTCTTCACTGTTTAATCCTTAAGTTCTTGATTTCCAATTAGCTGTGTTGTGCCGTCCCATTTTTATTTCTTCTTTTGATTTCTTACATTGGGGAGACTATACAGTATTTACTTAGATATTGGATATTTTTCACATATTTACTTGACTACTGTATTTCTTCTTCTGACAAGTACTTTCATCACAGATGCCCATTTTTGACAGAGTCATTCAGTTTAAAGGGCCTTATTTTTTTAAAAAGTTTTTATATTTTCTACATAGAAGGCTTTTGTCAAGGGACAACTGTGTATAATTTTCCCCCATTTTGTCAGTTTTCTTTTTACCCTGTTGAAGATTTGCTTTTAAGTGTGGAAACTTCAAAAAGATGGAATCTCAGTTATTGGTTCTTTGAATTATTTTGTGTGCAATTTTACTTTTGTTCATCAACTCTCTACCCTTATGTCTTGAAGATGTCGACTCACATCTTCATCTAGAAGGTTTCCTGTGTCTGTTTTGATATTTAAGTCTTTGATTCATTTGACTATAGTTTTGTGGATAGTAATAGCCAGGGGTCTAGTTTTAGTCTTTGGTATGTAGAAAGTAGATTTTCCAACACCCTTTATTAAAGAGGCAACCTTTACTCCAGTGAGCATGTTAGACTCTGTTATCAAAGATAAGGTGGCTAACTGTGCTTACAGTTGCATCTTTATCTTCTAATCTGTTCCTATGATCCTCTGGTCTGGCTCTATGAAGGAACCATGGTGATTTTTTCATAGTATCTTTATAGTACAATTTCAAGTCAGGGATTGTGACACCTCCTGCCTTTCCTTTGTTTCTCAGAATTGATTTTGATATTCTGGGTCTCTGCTTCTTAAAAATGAAATTCAGGAAAGTTTTTGTCTAGCTATATGAGGTATATAATGATATTGTAAATGAGATTGCTTTAAATCTCTATAACAATTTTGTGAGCATGGCCATTTTCACAATATTTGCTCTTGCTGTCTTGGATCATGGAATATTTTTTCCGTTTTCTCAAGTTTTCCTCATTTGTTTTTCACAGAGTTTCATAATTTTCACTATATAAATCCATCATGAGACTGGTTCATAAGTATTTTATTATTTTTGATGTTATGTGAAAGGCATGAAATTTCTCTCCCAGTGCATTCATTGTCTGTGTACAAAAATGGGTGTTGAATTTGTATCCTGTTATGTTTCTGAATTTATTGATTAAATTGACAAGATTCTCAGTGTTTTTGGAGTCCTATATGTAGAGTTTCATGTCATCTTCAAATAATGATTATTTTACTTCTTTTCCAATTCTTACGGCTTGGATTTCTTTCTCATCTAATTGCTCTGGCTAATGTTTCCAGAACTAAATTAAATAGAAGTGGAGATAGTGGGCATCCTTGTCTTGTTCCTGACTTTAGAGGAAAAGCCTTTAGTTGTCCATTTAGTGTGATATTGCCTGTTGATTTCTCATAGATGACTTTTATCAGATTGAGATATAGACTATCTGTTCTGATTCTCTGTAGGATTCTGATCATGAATCAACGTTTGACTTTGTCAAAGGATTTTTCTACATCTATTGAAATGATTATATGGCTTTCATTCTTGACTTTATTGATATGGCATATTAAATTTAGTGCTTTGCATATGTTGAACCTTCTCTGAATTCCTGTGATGAATCCCATTTGGTAGTGATATATAATCCTCTGGATGATTTGCTGTGTTCTGTTTCCTAGTATTTAATTGAGAAGTTTTACATCTCTATTCATTAGAGATTAGTTGTCGTTTTCTTTTTCAGTTGCACCATTCTCTGATTTGGGAATCAGAGTAACACTTGCCTCCAGGAATGGGTTTGGGTGGTTTGCTTCCCTTTAAATTTCATTGATGAGTTTGAGAAAAGCAAATATTAAACCTTCTCTCAATTTCTTGTACAATTCACCTGTTAGTCCATTACAACCTGGACTGTTCTTTGTTCACAGACTTTTTCTTACATTTTAAATTTTGTTTGCTATTATTGGGTTATTCTGAGTTTGTATGTCTTTTTGACTCAGCTTTGCATTTCATACGTGTATAGGAAACTGTTCATTTCCTTTGTGTTTTCCATCCTGTGAGAGTAAAGATTTTGAAAGTAGGTATTGATGATCTGAGTTTTTCTTGGGTCTGTAGTGATTTTGTACTTTTTATTCTTTATTGAATGAAATTGGAAATTTTTCTTTCTTTTTTTTTTATTAGCTTGGCTATGGATTTACCAGTGTTATTCATTCATTCAAGGAATGAACTGTTTCATTCATTTTTGTATTGTTTTCTTCGTGTCGAATGTACTAATTTCTATACTAATTTTTATAATTACCTGCCTTCATTTGGGATTTTGGCTTGACTTGGTCTTCATTCTCTAGAAGTTTGAGGTGTAGCATGAAATCATTTATTTGAGCTTGTGTTTTCCTAATGTACGAATTTGCTACTATAAATTTTCTTCTTAAGACAACTTTCATTGCATCACAGGTTTTGTAGGTTGTATCTCATTTTCATTTGGTAGTAAATATATTTTTAATTTGTTCTTTAATTTCATCTGTGACCCACTGGTTGTTATTTAATTTTGTTATATTTATAGTGTTCTTGGAGCTTTTCTTGTCAATAATTTCCAGCTTTATTGCACTGTGATTGAATACTTTGCACTGCATGAGATAATTTCTTTTCCTTTTTTTGATATATATAGTATTTTATTTTAGTTTTTGAAGACTATGAATTAGCTTTAAAATAGAAAAACATGTCAGTGATACATAATTTTACTTAATAAAGTAATATGAATTTCACAGTATTTGTTGTAACATATAGCGTTGTCTTCCAAACATGAAATGATAATTGTTTTGTCTCCTTTTTTCACTTTTTTCTAATTTTTCTCTTCCTATGTATTTCTTTCTTTTTAATTTCTTTTTCCTGCATACTGCTTCATTTTTGTCCTGTTATTTTCTTGCCACAGATTTCATAGTTTTTCCCTCTTTTAAATTACTTACTCTGTTTGGTGGTTCTTTTCTTTCTTTCTTTTTTTTTAATGTATTTAATAGAGGGTCTTATTACACAGATGGGACTCATAGTGATCCTCCCAAGTGGTGGGATTACTTCATGTACCCCACATCCAGTCTTTTATTTTTTCTGAAAGCAGGAACTCCTGCAACAACAGAAGGTTCACCTGTGAAGATCAGATGTTGGCTGGAGGCTGGCAATGCCAAAGGAAGCCACGAGAGAGTGAGGAGTAATTGGAACTCACTTTCAGGGCAAAGTTCAAACTAGGACTTGAGTTGCCCTGGGAAGTAAATGTCCTGACACTACTAGTTCACAGCCCCAGATTTTGTAAGTTTTCTTCCCCTGGTAAGAAAGAAAAGCAGGAGAAAAGTGAAGAAATCCTCTATGGCTGAGAGCGGGAGTATGGAAAGAGAAATAATAAGGTCCCTTGGGGAGAAGACATGTAGACAAAGAAATTTTGAGGCTGGGTTGAAAATTCACAACACAAGGCCAGGGGGATAACTCAGTGGAATAAGAGCTCGCCTGGCAAGTGCATGTCCTGAGTTCAATGCCAGGTTCTGAAAAAAAACCGATCACAAGAGGTGCTGATTAGGGGAGGCTTGTGGTGCACACAACAAACAAAAGAGGATGTTCTCACTTAACCAAGGAGGTACAAGACTGAAGTTATTCCTGCAGTGGCCTGTACTTTGTACTGGAATCTCCATGACACGATGACTTGCGCCTGTGATGTCCTGGCAGATTGTTGCATGGGTGCGGACATATCACATGATTTTCATGGCTGAGTGTTCTAAGGACACTACTTTCCCAAGGTCACACTTCTGTAGTCACAAAATGGCTTTTGTTACAGAAAGTCAAGAGCTTCATCACATTAGAAGAGGGAAAAGAATAGCTGGATAGATAGTTCAAAACCTATGGTAGTTATAAGTGTTTCAGAAATTAATTTTTGTTTATATCTAAAGTGCACAAGATGACATTAGAAGATATATAGGTAGTAAAAACGTGACTTTCAAAAGCAAATGAAGCCGGGCGTGGTGGTTCATGCCTGTAATTCCAGCACTTGGGAGGCTGAGGCAGGAGGATCGGATTGGTGCGAGTTCGAGACCAGCCTGGGCTACAAAAGTGAGCTCAAGGCCAGACTGAACTGCATGGTGAGGCCCTGTCTCAAAACAGACAAAAAAAAAAAAAACAAACATTTTTTTATGTGTGTGTCACATATTTATTTAGACTAGTCCCTAATACTGTAAAATTTTACTGATAGCAGTTCTCACTGATGGTAGCTTTCTGGACTACCTGTCCCACATATTTCCTGCTTTATGTTTTCTGATCTGTGTCTGCATTTTCACCGCTACTTAACACTTTCAATGACTACTGCTTTATTCTCTACATTTGGAATTTAGAGTTTCTGTTTCCGATTTCACAAATGAATAGGAACATGCGAAAGTTTCCTTTCTCTGCCTGAAAGGAAACTTAGAAAAATGTTCCCCAGGTCACTGATATTTCAAAAGGCAAGACTCATTTAGTGAAGCTAAAAGATCTTCCACAGTTTATATGTATCACAGTTAATTTGCTCATGAATGAAAACTTACTTCACATCTATAATTTGACTATTTTGAATAATGCTGAAATGAATATGAGATAGCAGATCTCTTCATAAGTTTGTGATTTCCATTCTTCTGATATATACCAGGTAAAATACTTGGTAATATGGTAAATATATTGTCTTTATGAGCCTTGTGAATGTATGTCCTAGTGTCTTTGCCAATCATTTTTCTCATCACAGAATGTGGAGACCTTTAGTCTCCATATTCATATTGTTATTTGTTATTCCTTCATCTTTTTTTTGACGTTATGAGTCCATCACTCAGCAGCATTTATTAAACATGTACTTCAGTGAATGCACTCAATATTTTTCCAAGTATGAATTCTAAGTCTTCCTTACAAAACTCCCATCGATTTCCTCTCCTAAGCACTTTACACATACATGCAGTTCATGAAAACTGTGTGAGGAGTAATATTCCTTCATCTTTTGGAAATAGCACTCCTATCTGAAAATTAGCTAGTATTTCATAATGATTTTGGTCTTTCTTTCTTTCTTTCTTTCTTTCTTTCTTTCTTTCTTTCTTTCTTTCTTTCTTTCTTTCTTCTTCTTCTTCTTCTTCTTCTTCTTCTTCTTCTTCTTCTTCTTCTCTCTCTCTCTCTCTCTCTCTCTCTCTCTCTCTCTCTCTTTGTTTCCTTTTGTCTTGGTTCTTTTTTTGCTTGGCCTTTAGAGAATGGGTTTTGCTCTATAGTTCATGCTCTTGAGCTCATATTATAGTACAGGCTGGCCTCAAACTAAGAGAAATTCTCTTCCCTCAGCTTCCTGAGTGATGTTGGGTTTCATTTCTTTGATGATTAATGGTGAACATTTCTTATTTACATTTCATTTAATGGTCAGTTGGAAATAATGTAGCAATGATTATATATGTTCTTTTTCCACTGAAAATAAATCAAGTTATTTTTCTACTCTTTAGTTTAATGGTTAAAAATAATAAAATAAAACTTGGATGTTAATCCCCTCATCAGACACAGTATCCAATTACATTTTCTTCACCAATCAATCACATCACATTTTATTGATTCTTCCTTTTACTGGTCAGAATCTGTTTAATCTGCAGTTGTTTAATTTATCTAGTTCTTTTTTTAATCAAATGTTTTTTCGTCTATCACAAATTAGACAGCAAAGCTCAATGTCAGAAAGGTTTTCCTCAGTTTGTTGCTGTGATTTAAATATGATCCCGGATGTATATGTGACCAATTTAATTTCCAAATCAGCAGTGTTGATAAAGGTGGTCTTTGATGAGGCAATCTCCCATCATTTGAGTTACACTTTTATGAATGGGTTTATGCTACGGTACCAAGGATTCCAAAGAATGAGGTCAGCCCCTTAAGTGCTTTTCCTCTACCAAGTGAGAACAAAACAATTAGGACATCAGAAGATATCAGCCCTTAAAATTGGATTTACCGGACTCCAGAACTTTGAGAAAATAGACATTTTAATATACAAGTAAATCTCAAGTATTGTGTTGTAGCAGCACACACACACACACAGAGTGTTTCTTTGTGGGAGTTTTATGCTTTAGGTCTGCAAATCATACAGAACCAAAATACACTTCAACAGACAAAAGAGTTCTGGGAAAGAAGCAAACTGGATCAGAAAACAAATTCGCATGCTGGGGAGTAGCTCAGGGGTTTAAGCACCTTTCTAGCAAGCACAGTGTCCTCAGTGTGTCCTCAATGATCCCGAGAATAAATTAAAAAAAGAAAAAAGAAAAAAATCACATAAAATTAGGTAATTTATAGCTAAATTACAAATTTATATTAATCAAATCAGCATGGTATTAGTATGAAAACTGACACATAACTGTGATTGAAAAATATGGTATAATTTTTTTAAAAAAATAGAACAGCAAAAGACACATTGCCATTAATTTTCACAAAATACTCCTTTGTTTTGAAAACAGTCATATACCATGATTTCTCTATTTTCTGTGATATGTATGAAATCCTTTGTTGCAAGTGTCTCCAGTTGCACTTTTGTGGCAAACTTCATAGGTTTAGTGCATTCAGAACTTTAATCTTCTATGTTCATTTTGACTTTGATCAAGATCTAGAAATTGACTGGCACAAGATCTAGTGAAAGGGTGGATTGGGACTCACTGAAATGTTTTTATAGCCTTTCCTTGAATGGCCGTTAGCAGCAGCAGCAGCAGACACTCTGTTGCTTATCATGCCTCGTAAAGACTCATGAAAACTGACTCCCTGAACTGCTTCAGGGAGGGTCAATAGTGATGTTGTATATGTGAAATGAGTGGGGAATATTTTGAGGTGAAATAAGGTAAATGTGCTGTCACTATACTGCCTTCTTTTCTTTATTTCTCTTCCTCTTCCTCTTCCTCTTCCTCTTCCCCTTCCTCTTCCTCTTCTTCTTCTCCTCCTCCTCCTCATCCTGCTCCTCGTCCTTGTCCTTGTCCTCCTCCTTCTCCTCCTCATCCTCCTCCTGCTCCTCCTCCTCCTCCTCCTCCTCCTCCTCCTCCTCCTCCTCCTCCTCCTCCATACTGGCGATTGCACTCAGAATCAGGAGCTTGCCAGACAAGCGCTTATTCTACTGAGCTATCTCCTTGGCCCAAAACTTGCAAAGACTTGTTTTTGTGGGAGGGCCAGCTCGGGCTGCTTTAAGAATGGGTTTCATGCTCCATGTGGAGGTGCGGATCAAACTGCAGCCCCCCGCGCCTGAATGACTTTGCCTAATCATGCACTTTAGTCAGCTGAGCTATCCAGCAAGCCCCTGTATTGCTTCTTTAAAACTTAGACATTTAATGATTTCTTTAAGTTTTTTTTTTTTAATTTTGTGGAGCAGTGGAATAAAATAATTAACTCCAAATACTTTATTTTTATTTATTTTTTTTTGTGGGACCAGGGTTCGAACTCACGACCTTGCACTTGCCCAGCAGGCACTTGTGCCTCGGAGCTATCTCCCCAGCCCCAACTCCAAATACTTTAAATACATGATAAACTGTTTTTATGAGTTTGTCCACCACATAAAATGTAGAAAAATAGTCTTTTCAATAAATTGTAGTGGAAAAATAAATGAAATTAGAAAAGTGTTCTATAATACACATACAAATCTACTCATACAAGATGATTGATAGCAATGTAAGATTCAGAACACTAAAACTAATAGAAATAAATCTACCTTTATTTTAAAAAGTGTATCAAGGAAGGTATTCTATATTTGGAATTTCAAAATACACACCTGGTATCTAAGGTAAAAATTACATGGAAGTTAGAGGTATGAAAGCAAAATAGAACAATGTCCTTAGACCTATTCCAAGTGTATGTGTGTCTATATGTGATTGTGAGCTTGCAATGACTGAACATGCTGGCAGAAGGTGAACGAGTACATGCAGTGCTATTACTAGATGTCTTGCTAATGAAGTGAAAGCTTACAACACCCAAAGCAAAATAAGACTTGATATATTTATCACAGACTTTCTATTCAAGTGTACCGCTGTGACAAAAAGGACCATTGGCATAGATATTCCTCTTCTTATCCCACCTGAATGGATCAGCACAACTTTTGACACACAAGGCATGTTATGTTTATAACATCAAGCTTTACACACTTTTGCAAAACAATGACTATTATCAAGTTTTACATTTGAAATATATGTATATTCTTATTTTTTTTAATTCAATCATTTCCAATTATTCCAGAGTTGCAGAGGGCTGGCTCAGTAATCCCTGCAGGAGGGCAAAGGCAAGATCATCAAGTTGTCTCCTAAGGAGCAATTTAAAAAGAAAAACTGTGCACATCTACTCCACATTAGGTTTTCTTGGAAACAAGATTTTACCACTTAAAAATGGTTGAAAATGATTATGAAATTGGACTAAGCACGAATGTCTTTATTTTAAGCACTACTCATATTTATTTAATTAATAAGTTTACAATAAATCCTGCTTACTAATATTTGGAATAAAACAACTCAAAGCTATTAATTTGGATATAATAGTAACATCCCACATTTTCTCTGGCACCACAGCCTACAAATGTTTGGCTAATACTGACGACTGACAGATTGCACTTTTCCCAGGTGTTGTCACTGACCAAACAGAGATGATTCATCCACACTTACATGTCTTTTGTTGGGCAACTATTTATCAATTAACATAAGTGTGCCAAAGACTGTGATATGGTTTATGTCTAGTTGTCCCCCCAAAGCCTCATTGTAGTCATTGGGTGGGGACTTCTAGAGTTTGAGACTTGATCCATGATCCCTGGGATTACGGATTTTAGTACTGATGGGATTATGTGTCAAGTACTTCTGGGATTATAGGTGTAGCCTAAGGCGGGGGCTAAGGCAGAAATCCTGAATGTAATACAAAGAGAGACAGAGAGACAGACTCAGCTGTTGCTGCTGCTCTGTTGCCCTGATTGATTGGCTGCCTCTGCCACCATTGTGTTGCTGTTTCACCGCCATGAACTGGATGCTCTCTGTCCTGCTCCACTCAGCCTTGGGCCAGCCGAATATGGACTGAAACCTCCAGGAACTGTGAGCTAATAAACCTTACCTTCCTTCATTTTGAGTGTTGGATATTTGTCCCAGCAACGAGTAAAAAGTAACTAAGACAGAATTTGGTACCAGAGAAGTAGAGTCATTACTGTAACTAAACTGACCATGAGGATTACCAGCTTTTGGAAATGCCTTATGGGAAGAGATAGGAAAGGTTAAGAGATGTCAGCTAAAAAAAAGCACTAGAACGGCTTTGGCTTTTCAGCTTGCGCTATCCGGGTCAGAGCTTAGACCAGAGGGCTGACAGAAGGCCTGCCTGTAAAGACTAGGATGAGGAGGTTGCTGCTGGAAAAAAGGACAGCATTAGTCATTGGACTCCAGTTGATTTGTGCTATGGATTGGCTGAAAGTCTGTCAGAATTTTACTCGTGCCCAGAGACTTTGCCTAAGACTGAGATTAAGCATGGCGGACTGATTAATCTTTCAAAGTAGAAAATTACTGGGGCAGTGGCGTGGTTGTTATTGGTTGCTTTTAGCCAGATTTATGTTGAAAAAAAAAAAGAAAAGAGCCAAGTAGGATGATTTAAAATGTGAGTGTGGCCAGAAAGGAAACAACAGGAAAGCTGTGGACTACAAAGATGGAGCTAAGAGGATCTCCATTGCTGGGAAGGAACCAGCAAATTGAAAAGATGGCCTGAGGGCACCACAAGAGCAGGCAGCTCTCTGTGCTTTGCAGCCCCACAATTGCAAAGGAGAGAGGCTTTGCCTTGAGAAGAAGGCCACAGAGACCCAAATACCAGAATGGCGGCAGTGGCCAAATCAGGTTCCAAAGTGGCGCTGGCATGGAGAATTTGTTCCTCGGAATCAAGGTCAGAGTGTTCATCAATCAAGGCACTCAATCCCTACAAGCAAGGGAGAAGGTAGCCTGGCTACTGCTCCAGCTAGCAGTAAACCTTGGGATGATCCAAGTGGCACTGGTTTTAGGTGCATTCAGAATGCAAGAGCTGTTAGTTTAAGAAGGCTTCCACCTCGATTTCAGAAGAAGGCCTGGGAGGCCAGGCAGTGTGCTCCTGAGAGGGCAGTGTGTGAAGCAGAGAGTGAGAAGCCAATTCAGTGGAAACCCCAGAAGTTTGGAAAAGCCAGGAATGTGGATCATGCTAAGAGTGAGCAAAGCCAGCCTAAGAGAGAAGCCGTGGAAATTACCACCATGCGTGCTGTAGGAGCGAAGTTGCATGATGCTCACAACTCAATGCAGACTACTTCGGATTCTCCAGCTGGAACTATGGGATTTAATGCTTATCCTGCTGGATTTTGGACACGTGTTGGTCCCAGTGTTTTGTATTACCCTGTTGTTTGCAACTTGTGGAATTGTAATGTTATCTTATGCCTTTGAATGTTGGATATGTTTAAGTCTTCTATTGTACAGGGGCTCACAGATGAGAATTTGCCTCGGATCTTCAAGGAAACGTGGGATTTGGGCTTTTCAGCAATGCTGAAACTATTGGGACTTTGGCAACTCTTCCAGATGGACTCAACTGTCTTTTGTAAAAAGGGATATGTATGAGACTTTGGGGGTCCAGGGACGGAATGTTATGGTTTATGTCTAGTTGTCCCCCCAAAGCCTCATGTAGTCATTGGGCAGGGACTTCTAGAGTTTGAGACTTGATCCATGATCCCTGGGATTATAGGTTTTAGTACTGATGGGATTATGGGTCAAAGTACTTCTGGAACTACGGGTGTAGCCTAAGGCGTGGGCTAAGGCGGGAGAGCCTGAGTGTAATATAAAGAGAGACAGAGAGACAGATTCGAGCTATTGCTGCTGCTCTGCTGCCCTGATTGATTGGCTGCCTCTGCCACCATTTTGTTGCTGTTCTTCCACCATGAACTGGATGCTCTCTGTCCTGCTCCACTCAGCATTGGGCCAGTCGAATATTGACTAAAACCTCCAGTAACTGTGAGCTAATAAACCTTTCCTTCCTTCATTTTGAGTGTTGGGTATTTGTCCCAGCAACGAGTAAAAAGTAACTAAGACAGACTGGTTTCCTAGTCTCTGCTAATCAGGACTCTGTAAATTAATCCCACATTGACAATTCATTTCCTCTTTCTGCTCAATTATCTGGGTTGTTGTTGAATCATAGGTTATTCCTAAAAGCTCTCTATAATTAATTTTCTTTATTTGATTTTTCTTCATTCACTAATATTAAACAGATTGTACAATGGAAGTCTTGTTGTTGATTTCTTGCTATCTAGTTGGTAACAAGGAAAGCATTTCTGTAAAAGGTGGACCTTGGCTGGCTTTAGTCAAGCAATCAGACTTGCATGGCTATTTCTATGTATCAGTGCACTAGAGAAAGGCATCAAATGTTGAGGAGAAATGAGTCCTTGATTTAAGATGAAAGTAGCTGGAGCTCCTCGGAAAACAGAGAGGAAGTCTCATTTGCAGATAGAAGTTAGTAAAAGGCGAGGGTCCAGAAAAGTTCAAAGCCAAAATTTAACATGTTACCCCTAAATGAATGTGAAGGAATTGAGGGAAACTTGACCTCTCCTTGAGATACCGAGAGGTTCTTGAAGACTCATATTTATGTCAGCATCGTGGCTACTGAGTTAGCTTAGTGGTTTATGCAGCTGTGTGTGCAAACCAAGTCAGGCACAGGGGACAGTAGTTCGATCCCCACACCCACCCATAAGATAGCTTGAGTCAGCCAAAAAGAAAAGAAGCTATTTATATTTATGTAAGCAATCTACATGTACAGAAGTGGTTTACATCTCTTTGTAAAAGATGATTCTATCTCTTCTTGAAGATTATAAAAGCCTGCTGCCTTAAGCAACAGCACAGGCTCTGCTCTGTCTAATACCAACTATATTCTTGACAACCAGGCTGAAAGTTTGGATCAAGTCACAATGTGAACTGAGGTAATGAAAGAAAAGGACAATTGTTTAAGTGTCCTGGCACATACTTAAATTGATTTTAATGAAGTTGTACAGGCAGATCTTTAATGAGTGGGTATATACTGAACATACCGAAATATACTCAACATAGTGAACATACTGTATATACTTAAAAGAAAGATGTGTAAGAATTCATTAAATGGAAGTAGTCTGTTAAGTAGGTGTATTATTTTGGTAACAATCATGGCAATTGGTGCCTAGCATTGAAAGGATGTTTCTTAGAGCATTAGAGTAAGCATAAACCTGTATTAAGCAAAGTGGAAATAATTTAACTAACATAGTAGAAGGTGAACTAGCCTTAAAACATCAGAGAATTATGTAAAAGAAATAGAAATGCAAACAGTGAGGAAACGTTCATATATGGTTGAGATTTGTGTGAGACAATGTCATAAATTCTTTATATAGAAAATAGGATCAGTTAGGAAGGCAAATGCAGGACCCTAAAGAAAAAATTTAGCATGTAGTGTTCAAGCATAAGAAACTAAGTAGGCATAAATGTTGAAGGGCAAAATCAAATATGGCATCCCAAAGAGCACCATAGACAATCAAAGAGGATCTTGATTGGTTTTCAGCATCAAAGTAAATTTGATACAAATGATGATTGCCTCAATAAATTTATATATAATAAAATGCCAACAAACTACGTAAAATCATACAAAGAAATTTCTAAATAGGCTTCCATCATCAAAGATAGAATAATACACAATGAATATTGCTCAATGGAGAGTCAGAAGATCTTGCTCCATTCAAGAAGCTGGAAGCCACCGTGCAACAGTGTTGAAGGATGCAGCACTGCCGTCTAACTGCAGGATTCAAAACTCCTTGGAGTTTCACTGATGAGAATAAATGAAAAAAGGCCAAGGAACTTGAGTCTGATGCCCACATGTGAGTAGCAACAATAATAGGTGCACTATGTCAAATAAAATTTAACATTTAAAATGCAAGCTGATTTCTTCTTTTCCCATCTTTCTTGCCTTCTGATGCAAGCATATTGCATGCCACCATCTATAAGCAGGGGAGCTCTTCCCTTTTCAGTTTACAGGCCACATCTAGAAATGCCACACACCATACAAAGAGACCCAGAAGTATACTAAGCATTTCTTAATCAGTAAAGCCAACAATCATGATTAAAGGTCCCAGTCACTTAGCAAATTTATCACAAATGAAGATATGGCAAATTAGGTATTTTATTTAATATTTGCCTGATATATATATATATATATATATATATATATATATATATATATATATATTTCTACTTCTGTGGTTATATAATTTTAACAATATTCAAAAGGACATTATGCTCAATTAAACTATGTAATATTGTTCAAGTCGAAATTTCTTTTTTTTTTGTTTTATAGAGGAAAGTAACAAGAACAAAGAAAAGCAAAGCACTATGAGTGAGTAAAAGCAGTACAGAATTTCAAAACAAGAACAGGAAATTAACAATGGTTGTTATATTGCACATGTTATCATAAAATGTATTGTTCAGGCTATCAGACATAGGCATGTAAGAATGATCAAATAGATAAAACATTAACTCTTCCTTTCATAAACATTGCACTTTATTCTTTTCCTTTTCATTTTCCAAATTTATTTTTAAAAGAGTATAAAAATAATTGGTATGATATTAGAAACTATATATCTTTTAAAACAATAAAAACCAAAAATACCAGAAGAAACAAAAACAAGACGAAGGGTATTTGGTCATGGTTTTTAAATTGCACAATTATTGTCTTCAATGTAGTTGCTCATATTACAGATATTGATATATAAAATAGGTTAAAGTAATAATTTTAAGCATGAATTGCTATCTTCAAAAACCTGATCCTGTGTATACAGATTTACATGACTTTTTCAGGATATATATGTGTATGCATATACATATATATATATAATCATACAGTATATAATCATACAGCACATATATAATCATACAATAGATATAATCATACAATAGATATAATCATATAATCATGCAGTATATATATTATATATTTAATATAAGGAATAAACAGTTGAGGTAAAGGAAAGGAGAAAAGGCAGGAGAAAAGAAAGTGGAAATTTATTAGGAAGAAATTACTGATTTGTAGTTAAGACTCACAGAAATGAATATCTCATTGGTCTTCCTAGTTTTCTATTTTAAAATGAAATAATTCTCAAGTGCATTACTCGTCTTCCCACATACAGAGTCAGTGTTCAGTTTTACAGAGTGTAATTTTTAATCGTAGCTCCATGTATATTAACTTTTCCAGATACCAAATATTTGATATTCTAGAATTTTTAAATTAGCAGCACACAAATCAGACAGTGAGATGATCCTGGCATTTTAAAACACATAATAATTTATCCAATGTATTTATAATGGTGCCCAATATTCAGAGTATCTCTTTCCAAGGAAAAAAGTCATTTGATGTCTAACATAAATTGTATGAGATGATTCGAAATTCCTGAAAAGCAGGTAGTAAATCTTTTTACATCGTGGAGCTAGTGAGACCACAGTACATTGAGCCTTAAAACTTATGGTCTGTATAAGATGTGAACATCTTTCTGCTCATCAAATTAAATATTCTGGATGAAGAGTAAGAGATAATTTCTAGGTTTCTAACTTTGGAAAATACTTTATTGGTTCCAGTACTAGTGGGACCAACAAGAGGACTGCGAATTTTGTTCTTCCCTTACTCCATTGACCAATGAAGACAGCGCAACTGGAAAGAAATAATCTGGTCCAACCTATATGCATCAACTTTGGGAAGGAACAGCTGGTGATAGGAGTCTGTATAGAGCTCTTACTTTCACCACTGGCCTGGGACAACATGGTTGATGGGAGTAGTTATGGATCAATTCCATTTCCCCTTGAGCAGTGGGACCCAGGGCATTGAGACTTGTGGGATCACTAGGAAAAGTCTAAATGATGGACAGGTAGAACTAGAGGTGTGGAAATGTCTTATGTAATAATAACAATATAACCCAATTGGTGGCTAAATTAGCATAGACAATGTTGTGATAGGGGAAAAAACATACAAGCAATAGAAGTGAGTAGGAAGGGTATTCTCATTCTCTCTCTCTCCCCCTCTCTCTTTCATCCCTCTTTCTTCCCTCTTTCCTATTTTTTTCATATTTTTCTTTTCTAAATGACTGGGGAGAACTATAGCCATAGAAAACTAATCTCATCCTCCAAATCCAGAGATAAAGAACAGATCCAAACCCAAAAGAGTCCACCTACCACCTTGGTCAGAGTACACATTGAATTAATTAGGAATGAAACAGGGTAAATCACAATAGATTCCATAGCATTCCATTGATCATCAATTTTTAATATGAAAACCTATATTTTGATAAGTTGGAAAACATAAAAGAAATGGACAGATTTCTGTACACAATTAAATTCCCAAAACTAAATCACTAAGACATAAAATTTAAATAACCCAATATGAGTCAATACAATTGAATGTAATTAAGAATGAACCAACAAAGAAAATCTTAGGCCCTGAAAGATTTACTGTTGAATTCTACAAAAAGTTTTAAAATGAACATACACAACTAATGCTAATTAGGAATTCCAAAATCATTTCTGGAAGGAAGTATTGCCCTGATTTCAAAACTCAGAGAAGAAAGACCAAAAAAGAAAACTAGAAGCCAGTTTTCTTAATGAACATATATGTAAAATTCCTTGTTAAATACACAGGCAAACAGAATGCAATCAATCATCAAGAAGACTACATGTCGTGTAGATTACACATCCATGACCATATCCCAGGGATTCAAGGATGGCTCAATGTATGCAAATCAATAAATATAATACATCATATTAACAAAGCCAAAGATAAAAATCATTATTATCTCAATAGACAAAAAAAGTATTTGACAAAGTTCAACACACATTCAGGATAAAAACTTTATCGAAAATTTAAAAACGTGGTCTTTACCTCAGTCTTACAAAAGCCATTTATGGTGTTATGGTTTATGTCTAGTTGTCCCCCAAAAGCCTCATGCAATCATGGGGCATGACTCCTATAGATTAAGACTTGATTCATGATCCCTGGGATTGTGTTTTAGTACTGATGGGATTATCAGTCTGAGTAAGGCTGAGACTATGGGTGTGGGCTAGGACAGATATCCTAAGGTGGAGAGCCTGAATGTAATATAAAGAGTGACAGAGAGACAGACAAGAGCTGTAGCTGTTGCTCTGCTGCCCTGATTGATCGGCTGCCTCTGCCGCCATTTTGCTGCTGTTCTGCTGCCATGAACTGCTGCTCTCTGCTCTGTTCCACTCAGCCTTGGATCCATCTGAATATGGACTGAAAGCTCCACAAACTATGAGCTAAATAAACCTTTCCTTCCTTCATTTTGAGTGTCAAGTATTTGTCCCAGCAACGAATAAAAAGTAACGAAGACAGAATTTGGTACCAGAGAAGTGGGGTCGTTGCTGTGACTATACCCGACAATGTGGATTACAAGCTTTTGGGAATGGCTTATGGGAAGAGGTAGGAAAGGTTCAGAAATGTCGGCTAAAATCCAAGCATTAGAACGGCTTCAGCTGTTCAGCTTGGGTGATTATGCTCAGAGCTTAGACCAGAAGACTGACCAAAGGCCTGCGTGTAAAGACCAGGCTGAGGAGGCTTCTGCTAGAATAAAGGACTGCATTGGTCAATTGACTCCAGATGATCTGTGCTATGGATTGGCTGAAAGTCTTTTGGAATTTTGCTCGTGCCTAGAGACTTTGAATAAGATGGAGATTAAACATGGCGGACTGATTAATCGTTCAAGAGACATTGCAAAACAGCAAAGTATTGGGGTGATGGCGTGCTTCTTATTGGTTACTTTTAGCCAGATTTATGTTGAAAATCAAGAGCAAAGAGCCAAGAAGGATGATTTAAAATCTAAGTTTGGCCAGAAAGGAAACACCAGGAAAGCTTTGGACTGCAAAGATGGAGCTAAAAGAATCTCCACTGCTGGGAAGGAAGCAGAGAATTAAAAGGATGGCCTGAGGACATCACAAGAGGTGGCAGGTCTCCACGCTTTGCAGCCTCAGAATTGCAAGTGAGAGAGGCTTTGCCTTGAAAAGAAAGCCGCAGAGACCCAAGTACCAGAATGGCGGCAGCAGCCAAACCAGGTTCCAAAAAGCGCCTGCATGGAGAATATGTTTTTTGGAATCAGGGTCAGAGTGCTCAACGATCTAGGCCCTTAACCCCATCAGCCAAGAGAGAAGGAAGCCTGGCTAATGCTCCAGCTGGCAGCAACCCTTGGCAATATCCACATAGGTGTATGCTGAATGTGGGAAATTCTGAGGTTAAGAAGGCTCCCACCTCAATTATAGAAGAAGGCCTGGGAGGCCAGGCAGTGTGTTCCTGACAAGGCAGTGTGTGAAGCAGAGAGTGAGAAGCCAATTCAGTGGAAACCCCAGAAGTCTGGAAAAGCCAAGAACATGGATGGTGCTAAGAGGGAGCAAAGCCTGCCTAAGAGAGAAGCCATGGGAATTACCACCAAGAGTGCTGTAGGACCGGAGTTGCATGATGCTCACAACTCAGTGCAGACTACTTCGGATTCTCCAGTTGGAACTATGGGATTTAATGTTTATCCTGCTGGATTTTGGACATGTGTTGGTCCCAGTGGTTTGTATTACCCTGTTGTTTGCAACTTGTGGAACTGTAATGCTTATGTTATATCTTTGAATGCTGGATATGTTTAACTTTTCTATTGTACAGGGGCTCACAGCTGAGAGTTTTCCTTGGATCTTGGAGAAGATTTGGGATTAGGACTTTTCAGCAAGGCTGAAACTATTGAGACTTTGGCAACTCTTCCAGATGGCCTCAAATGTCTTTTGTACAAAGGGATATATATGAGACTTTGGTGGTCCAGGGGCAGAATATTACTGTTTATGTCTAGTTGTCCCCCAAAAGCCTCATGCAATCATGGGGCATGGCTCCTATATATTGAGACTTGATTCATGATCCCTGGGATTGTGTTTTAGTACTGATGAGGTTATCGGTCTGAGTAAGGCTGAGACTATGGGTGTGGGCTAGGGCAGATATCCTAAGGTGGAGAGCCTGAATGTAATATAAAGAGTGACAGAGAGACAGACAAGAGCTGTAGCTGTTGCTCTGCTGCCCTGATTGATCGGCTGCCTCTGCCGCCATTTTGCTGCTGTTCTGCCGCCATGAACTGCTGCTCTCGGCTCTGTTCCACTCAGCCTTGGATCCATCTGAATATGGACTGAAATCTCCCCAAACTATGAGCTAAATAAACCTTTCCTTCCTTGATTTTGGGTGTCACGTATTTGTCCCATCAACGAGTAAAAAGTAACGAAGACATATGGCAAATCAAAAGCTGACATCATATTGAATAATCAAAGATTAATATCTTCCACTCTACAGTCAGGTGCAAGACAAAGATGTGTACTATCACTACTGTTCCATGTAGTTCCAGAACTATCAGCCAGAGTAATTAGACAAAAGAAGTAATACGTGATAGGGAAGTAAAAGGCTAAATTATCATTATTTGAAGATGACGTATAGAAGACCCAAAGAACTCCATCAAAAACCTAGATTTATTATTCAAACTCAGTAGTGCATTGAAACACAAAATCAATCCTGAAAAATAAATAGTATTCTTGTACATAAGCAACAAACTCATACAGGGAGTTCAGGGTACCATAACCTTCACAATGCTTTCTAAAAGATGAACCACTTAGGAATCAATCTAACAGATTTTATAAAATATCTGTACAGTGAAAATTACAATACCCTAAGAATTGAAATGAAAAATGATTTCATGATGTAGAAAGATGTCCCTCGCTCTTTATTTTAAAAATGTTCATAGTTCCAACAGAATCTTTCAGGTTCTCAATCAAAATATTATTAGCATACCTTAGATAACAAGAGAAAAATTTTCTGACATGTATAGGAGGTCAGAAAAGATCTGGGATAGCTAAAGAAATTTTGGAAAAAATGCAACTCAGGGGGCATCATATTTCCAAATCTGACATTATATTACAAAGTTACTGCAATGAAATCATCATGCTATTGGGAAACAAGGCCGTGAGGATCAGTGGAATGGAATAGAAATGCAGACACAATTCCAAACACATTCAGTCACATTATCTTTGACAAAGGAGCCAAACATATTCACTGGAAGAAAGACAGTCCCTTTAATAAATGTTCCTGGAAAAGTTGGCTTTCCACTTGCTGAAGACTAAAATAAGAATGATTTAGGCACATGTACTAAATAAAGTCAAAATGCATCATAGATGTAAATATTAAAATGTAAATTAATTTTTCTGGAAAACAGTAAGGAAAAATCTTGAAGACATAGATGGGGCAGAAAATTCATGAAAAAAACTTAAATTGCAGGGATAATTCTACAAAGAATCAATAAGTAGAATCTCACTTTATTAAAATGCTTTTACAATAAAAAGTTATCACCCAGAGTGAAAAGAAAACCCACAGAGTGGAAAAAAATTACATTCAATTGTCTCTCAAGCAAAAGGATTTCTAGATCATATATGGAATTAAAAATAGTCAGAAAACTTAAATTCAAAGGCCCAATCATAAAATGGATGTCTCAAATGAACACATCTCAAATGAAGAAATACAAATGGAAAATAAACACATGAGAAAATGTTCCACATCATTGGTCATTTGAAAGATGCAAGTTAAAATACTATTGATGTTCCTTCTCACTACATAAATAATAGCTATCATCAACAATCAACTAGTAGCAAATCGTAGCGGGCCTTTGGTGGAAAAAAAAAAGTCCTTCTTTACTATTGTTGTGAGTATAGATTGGTGCGATCATTGTGGGAACCAGTGTGGAGTTACCTTAAGAAGTTACCGGGGCTGGGGAAACAGCTCAGTAGAATAAGCGCTTGCCTGGCAAGTGCAAGGGCCTGAGTTCAACCCCCGGTTCCGCAAAAACAAAACAAAAAAACAAAGAAGTTACCATGACAGTCGTATTCAACCCAGCTATGCACAGAGTTTCTTCCCAGGAGAAAGCCATGAGGAATAATGGACATGCTAACTTTGCTGTACTTATCTTAGAACTGATTTTAAGCCACATTCAGAGAAACAGTTGCCATTTTCATCACGAGAACATACTTGAGCTTATTATTTCTGCAAAAGAAATTTACATTTCATATTTTACCTAAGATTCAGTCAGAAGAAAATGAGAAAGAAATTCTCAGTGATCACAATAAGGAATGTGGAAGTTCCTAGAGTTGTCTGAAAGATGTGATTTCAGCCCTGAGGAATAGCTGAATTCATCCCCTTATGTCTGCACTAACAAGGTTGTAACCACTGTGCACACAGGCCTGGCCCTACTACATGCTGTTGCTACAGATGGATTCAGTGAAGCCATGCGAGTCTCTCATTCATTAAGATAGACATGCACCAGTCCTTTTGCAGTAGCATGCCTTCCCTCCTGAGAAAAACAGAGAAACTGCACAACAGTCCTCCTTTCTTCTTCTTCCTTTTTTTTTTTTTTTTTTTTTTTTTTTTTTTTTTTTTTTTTTTTTTTTTTTGTCTTTTTTTTGAGACAGGGTCTCACTATGCAGTTCAGGTTGGCCTTGAGCTCACTTTGGTAGCCCAGGCTGGTCTCGAACTCTCACTGATCCTCCCGCCTCAGCCTCCCAAGTGCTGGGATTACAGGCGTGCGCCACCACTCCTGGCGCTCCTTTCATCTTTCTTAACCAGGTAATGAGTTTACTCTACAATAATAAAAAAGAGAAAAGGTTTGCTTAAAAATACATCACTAACCTCATACTTTTAGACAGAGAGTATTTTCAATTTGTGAAAAATATTACAGAAGAAATGGCAATTAGAAGTTTATTAGCTCTCTTCAATAAACAAAATATTTAAATAGCTTAAGATAGTATGTAGTCAATTTTTATTGTGCAAAGTTCAACATAATAACTTCAAAAATATTTTCTTCTGAAATGTTTCTTTATTTTTATTTATTTATTTATTTACTTACTTACTTATTTTATTTATTTATTTATTTATTTATTTATTTTTGTCTTTTTGAGACAGGGTCCCGCTATGCAGTTGAGGCTGGCCTTGAGCTCACTTTTGTAGCCCAGGGTGGTCTCAAACTCTCACCAAGCCTCCTGCCTCAGCCTCCCAAGTGCTGGGATTACAGGCATGAGCCACCACACCCGCCTCCTGAAATGTTTCCTTATAAAGCTTTCTGAAATTTCTTCTGAAAGTTTCTTTGTTCTCTAACTGAAATACAAATTATTATCTGCTGTTATTCATAAATATTTTGATTTATGATCTACTTCATCTCAATTAGTTTCTTAGTTACTTTAATATAGGATATTATTAGTTTTAACATGGCAAAGACTAAAGAAAGTATAAACCTACATTTTTTTACTTCCTTAGTGAAGAAATACTTAGAAATAATTTTAGAACTAAATAACAGAAGAAGAGCCTAATTTATCCTCACTTATATTTATTTTTAAATGACATAAGAAAAAAAAATATATATATTGTCTTTTTGAGACAGGGACTCACTATGCAGTTGAGGATGGCCTTGAGCTCACTTTGGTAGCCCAGGCTGGTCTTGAACTTGCACCGATCCTCCTGCCTCAGCCTCCCAAGTGCTGGGATTACAGGTATTCACCACCACACCTGGCTTACATAAGAAAATATTTAAAATGTACAATTAATTTAACAAAAGTCCAGGCAAGGTTATAAATTTGCCATATAGCTTTAAAATTCAGGGGTCAGAAAATAACTATTATCTAATGTGATTTTGGAAAGAAAAAAAAAAGGGAGAGACAGAACACCAAAAGAAAAAAAAAAGTGTCAGAATTTTCCTTACTTCATTAAATGTTTGCCTGTAGATGCTGAATTTCCTTGGGAGTGTAGAAACCTGGTTCTGTCTATTGCTCACTGAGAAGTAATCAGACAGTGAAGGAGCAATTTTACCTTAGATTTTTATTTGTAAAATGTGAAATTGAATGATACCTTTATCTTGGGATTTGTGAAAGCATTACCTGGGATAAAGTAGACAGAGAGCTTTGCACTTGCCTGACAGGAAGGTTTAGTAAGAGCTAGCTGTAATGACTATTATTATCTCTCACATTCAGTTTGATAAAAGGAGCCCAAGTATTAAAGCTTTAATTTTTTTTTTTTTTTTACCTAATGAAACCATATAGCAAAGATGCTTTCATTTGGATCTCTTTTACAAATACTAGTTGAGCATTTATAATTGTTACCACTCTGAAGTAACAGAGGAGTCATGTACATGGATTTACTAGATGTTTTGCTCAATTTTTCCTCAAAGTATATCCAAGGACACATGCTATTTACTTTTGGCCTACATTTCTATGATTTCTTAAGTAATGGGAACTCAAATATGTAAAACAGTGGTGTTATTATTTCACTTCAAACTCAGAAGAATTCGAGTGTTTCTAATATAATTTAATGATTAAGGTTAGCGGTAAATTTAAGAATAAGTTAATGATCCAATATTTTTCTATAATACTCAACCAAAAACCAATTAAAGTTAGTAAGAAAGATAAAATAAGAATAAACAATATGATGCTGGCTGCGCTGGTTCACATCGGTAATCCCAGCAATGCCCAAGGCTCATGCAGGATTATTATTGTGAGTTCAAGACCAGCCAAGGCTACATAACGAGTTCAAGGTGAGTCTGAGCTATATACTATATAGTGTGAACCCATCTCAAAAAGACAAAGAAAATCTAAGAAATAAATAAAATTTTAAATTTATTTTCCAACTTTCTAATGTTTATATACTTATAGTAATTATAAGTAGTGATAAATATAGCTAGGTAACTCTATACATTTTCCTTCCACTCCTGTCTTAAATTATTTTCTTAGAAGACAGAGCAAAGAAGACATATCAACACATAACATCAAATTCAGAAAAGAAACATAAATGTGATCGCACCGCTGGGAGCTGAGCCTGCGCGCCCGCCATGGGTAAGCTCCCTGTGCCCCTCTGCCCCGCCTCTGCGTTCCCACGACTAACTTCCTGTTCCAG